>PVLA01008718.1:0-84890 GCA_004027455.1 Hydrochoerus hydrochaeris
ACTCCCTGACCACCTTTGGGAAACCCTAGCCCTGCCGCAGCTGGACTCCGGCATATTATTGTAATATATTCACATTGGTCATCACTAAAAGAAATAATACAAAAGGTCTTTGATTTAAAAAAATGCCCATCAAAGGTTTTCATATGGTTATGACAAATGATTGTTGTTAAGCTCATGGTATATTCATATATTCGTGCTTCCAGATGTACAGGTCTTTGAAAATGTAAAACAGGGATTGTTTATGGTGACAAAATTTTGGTTGAGATTCAGACTTCTGCCTCTAACAAATGCTTATGAGATGCACATCCTATTAAAGGTCAACAAGTTAGGTAAAGGCATTTATGTATTAGATAGGGGTGACTGACCAAAAGGGAGAAATTTGATGTCAAAATGAAAATTCAAGTGTGTTACAAAATGTCATCATGGTTTTTATGCTACAGCGTTGTATATGGTTTGGTTTCTAATTTTCTATGTAAAATATGTAACTTAATATTCTACAAGAATTCAAATGTTAAAACAGTCATGGTTGCTGAAAAATAATGGTTCTATTTTATGTTGTAAGATGTTTGATATTTAGGTAAGATGATAATGTTATGCTTACTGCCTCTACTACACTGTACTGTTAACAATCTTTTCTTCTGGATGTTTAACAACCAAGGTATAGAGACCAACAATTGGAGAGACAGATGGGCTAAGGACAGCCAATATTTTGGCCCTAGCCCTCCAAGGTCAATGAGGACCCAGGACATAAGAGAACCTCTCCTGCATCATCCTATACTCAGTGAATCCCTGGTCTTCTGATCAAGAAGGCTGTGAGGCCACTGAAGAAAGTAATCATTGGTGTGTGGAGTGCCTAAGGAGAGTCACCAGGAGCAAAAATCTCCCAAGCTTTCATAGAAAGCAACTTGGTCAAGCAATGGCCATGACTCATCCGAATGGCTGACACTGACAGAAGAACTAAGAGGTGCTACAGCTGGTTCCAAGGTTCCTGAGGAGACTTAACTGACCTTGATAGAGAACAAAAATTGACTGTGTTTAAAACAGGTCTCACCTTAACTTGGTCTTGAACATCCTTAAGAAAATGTACAACTACTGGAGGTATATAAAACAATGCTAAAGTAATATGTTATAAAGAAACTCAAACACTAATACCTTTTGGCAGTTGCCAGCTACACTGGTGGCTGACTACTGTAACAGATTAATGGATTGCACAGGGTTTCAATTGAAGAATGCAGGGACCTAAAAATCTCTGGACGGCACTTAAAAGATTTACAGAGCTCTCCAACACAGCTCCTCCAGCTTCAATTAACCACCCATCCTGTGCAATAACAAAACAAAAAAGAGGGATATGTTGGGAGCAGTTGAAGCTGGAGATTGATCACATGTGTGGCTAAAGCAAGCAAGCCCAGAAAAAACAGAGAGACCAAAACAAGCTAAGTAAACATGTTGTTCCAGCACCAAGAAGGCAAGGGGCCCATGCCTGCCAAGCAATGGGTTGCTAGGCAGAGGGGCTGAAACTGACATCTTTCCCAGCATATAAATAAAGGTGCTACAGTGGTTGAGCAGTTCCTTCCCTCCCGTGAGGAGGATAAGGGTTCCACCTGACGCAGCTTTGTCTTTTCTTTATTTTTCTCATCCTCTTGCTGGTCCTTAATCCCAAGAACCTCAGGAGCCACATTGGGTCCCAGCAGTGAAGAAGGATTCCTTTACTCTCACAGCTCTGCTATCATTTGTTATTGGTTGATTTCTTAATAATAGCCATTCTTTTTGGAGTAAGGAGGAATCTCAGTGTTGTTTTAATTTGGATTTCTCAAATGACCAGTGATGTTGAACATTTTTTATATATTTAACTGCCATTTATACTTCTTAATCTGAGAAGTGTCTGTTCATTTCAGATGCCCATTTTCGGATTGGGTCTTTAAATTTGCAGTTATAATTTTTTTGAGTTCTTTATATATTTTAGATAGTAATCCTTTGAGGAACAGCTGACAAAAAATTTTTCTCACACTATGGGTTGTCTCTTCACTCTGTTGGTAGTTTCTTTTGCTGTGCAAAAGCTTTTTAATAAGATGAGGTCCCCAGGTTTTTATTCTTTGTGATAGTTCTTGTGTGATCAAGATTTTGTTTGTAAAGTCTTTGCCTACACCAATGTCTTTGAGTTCTACCTATTCTATCTTCCAGTAGATTGTGTTTCGGTTTTAATATTTCAAACTTTGATCCATTTTGATTTTATTTTAGTGCATGGTGAGAGATAGGGGTTTAGTTTTAACCTTTGGCATGTGGAAAGCATTTTTCTAACACCATTTTTTAAAGGAGCTTTCTTTTGTCAAAAATAAGGTGGTTGAGTATGTTTGGAGTTGTTGCTGCATCTTCTAATCTGTTCAACTGATTCTCGGGTCTGATTTTTTGCCAGTACCATGTTTTCATTACATTAACTATGCTATTTTCTGATTCCAAGTTTTTGCTACCTGCTGGCTTTTGTTAATCATATTTTGAATTTTCTAGACTGTTGTGGTCTTTAGGTCCTTAGAATCCTAGTGTCAATAAAAAGTAATTAACAGAAATTTCTTTCCCTCATGTGATATGTGTAAGAATTTATTTCTTGTCTTATTCAGAAGCCTGGCATTTAATTACTAGCAAGAAAGATTATAATTCAAAAGAAGGTTGCTGGAATGCTTGGCTTTGAGCAATTTCATTAAAACAATAAGTTTAAAAAAAAAACCTCTGCATTCCATTTGTTTCCTGGTTTAACTGCTACTATGGGATATATAAGGTAAGTAAAATGCAAATTTTTCCATATACTTACTACATTATTTTAACGCTTTGTACCTTTTATCATCATTAGCATTAATTAAAATAGACTAACAGTTAATGGAAAAAATGCTTAATCAAGCTCCTGCAAACTGGGATTTCTTCTCCATGTGGGTTAAGGTATGCTGACTGACAGGCTGGAAATTGACCTGCCTGTTAACAAGGGAAGCTGTGAGGGTAAAACTACAGTGGAAAGCAGGTCATGGCCGCTGCGATGCAATTCTCCACAGATAGAGTACATTTAAAAGTACTGAACTAAGCTGAGTGCGGTGGTGCATGCCAGTAATCCCAGCAATGGAAAGGCTGAGACAGGAGGACTGCTGCAAATTCAAGGTCAGCCAGCCTACATAATGGGTTCAAGGCCAGGCTGAAATATATAGTAAGACCCTGTCTGAAAAAAAGAAAAAGTAGCACAAAACATTTAATTTATTGCCTTAGCTTAAAACTGTATTCAATATTTAGAAACAAATCCACTGTCCTGTGAATGTCATTATCATGACATATAAAAATAATACAAGCATGCTATTCAGTGAGTTGGAACATCTCACAAACTGCTTGACTAAAAACAGTCAGTTTTATTATGTGCCAGAAACACTTGAATATCTGAGTGTGATGTGAAGGGCAGAGTTGTGATTCTGGCCCAAGCCCAATGTCCAGCTCTCTGCGGCCAAATGCCGTGTCCTGGCCCCTTCCACAGGGTGGGTAAGCACCATGAACACATAGGGCCTTGCTCCTTTGGGCTCCCAGGCATTGCCACATCATTTCACAGGAGATGTGATTTCAAATAGCAAATGAGGTTTTGCATACCCTGCACATGGGCACGTGTACACATGCACACACATGCACACAGATGCACACAATCTTATTCAGAATCATTTTAGTTTTTCACAAATTTAGGCCTCAGTTCAAAAGCCAACTGATTGGAAAGGACCTTGTGACACTCCACGACAGCCCAAGTAGTCCCCCAAATAAGACCTAGCTGGAAAATAATCAGCCTTGAAAACTAGAGATCAAAAATGCCAGCCCTATCTTTGCCTTCCAAAAAAGGCCTGAGGCAAGATGTTTCCATTGTTTTGCTATATAAGTACAATTATATCATAAAACATACTCCTCCAGTGACAAAAAAAAAAGGATAATTCCATTTTTCTCTATTTAACTGTTGACTGGTAGGTATTAATCCCTAGGAAGGTATCAATTACCTTTAAAGATTGTCTCTTCGTCACATAATTCTCAGACTGAAGCAACTTCTCATAGTCTTCAAAAATCTAAAGAAAAGAAATATCAAAGTGTGGGAGCAGCAGGACACTTAGCAAAAGCAGTCAGACCTCGGAAGGTTGTGGCTCACAGCTCTGTCACCGACTTAGGAGGTCCAAGATACGGTGGGAAGCAGAGACCCAGGGAGGCAGGAGACACATGTCTCTATTGATTCTGGTCCTACAAATTAGAAATTGAGTAGAAAAACTGCACCATTTGATTCCTCCAAATCATTCTGATAAGCCATATATTAAAACTGCAACAATAACTCACTTTGTGCCATCTTTAAAGAAATCTGTTATGCAGCTATCGGTCTGCAAACAATTTGGGAAAATATTAAATATGCTTAGGGCTTCACCTGGCAACTCACAAAGAGTTAAAACGCCAAGTTTATAGTGTGACCAGATGAGGCATGGAGGTGATGGTGGCTGCCTGGTGGCCGCCTAACCCCACTGGCATCTCCAGAGCCCTTATGCACTCAGAGAAGCCACGGACACTGGAACATGGGGCCCGCTGTGTCCTAGTGTGGTCATCAATCCTGGCAGAGGTTTTCAGTGTGAACTGGGGAAACTCTACCCTTGCCTTCTGCCACCTGTGGGTGCGCTGCTCAGAGACCACCACAGTGGAGGAGCAAGTGGCAGGACGAGGGCAAGAGACTTCAGGAAGCAGAAGAGCGGTGCAGTGCACCTGCTTATGACAGCGAGGACTGCACAGCCATGGTAACTAGCGACAAAAATGAAGAAGGTAGTTCATGAGTGCTGGGGGATCCTCTAGTCCCTGCCACTTGGGAGGCTGAGGCAGGAAGATCGTTTGAGTGCCTGAATTTGAGGCTACTGCAGGCAACACAGCAAGACCCATTTCAGAAAAAAGAAAAGCTAAAAAAATAGCTCTTATTAAAGTACATTATTCCATTCTGTTATATGAATGACATTAATTCTGATTTAAGGGGGATTTTGTGGATTGTTAAATTTATCAGACAAATAATACACAGATAAATTTTCATTGTACTTTAAAATGCAAATACATATGGTTACATCCTCATTTCTGAAACCTTGTTTCAAAAAAAATAAATAAAAGTGAAAAATGAGAGAGTATCTGAGGAGGGGTGAGATTAGGGAAACCTTCCTTGAAAAGTGATATTTTAGCCAAATGCCTAAAGGATAAGTTGGATTCACCTTTAGAGAGGGGACTGGAAGACACTGGCTTTCTAATAGTAAATAATACTAATTATCAACCAAGTAAAATCTGGTCAAGATAAAATGTGCTTTGATTGGGGTTACCTGCTGCCTCCACGAGCAACACGGCCATTCTTTTCCTTCTTGTAGTTCAAACCAGGGGCCTTGCGTGTGCAAGGAAGGCAAGTGCTCTACACTCCCAGCCTCTGGGTTTTCTTTTATGTTTGTTTGAGACAGGGTCTTGCTATGTAGTTCAGGCTAGTCTTGAACTCACCAGGTAGCCCGGCCTGGCCTTGAATTTACAGCAATCTTCCTGCCTCAACCTCCCCTGTGGTAGGAATGCAGGTGTGTGTCCCCAAACCCATCTCAGGTTTTCTTTACTCAAAGTAAGCAGGTGCTGGTCATTTATTGGTTCTCCACAGCACAAAAGGAAGAGATGTGACAAAATCTTGACCTGATCCACCTCAATTTTCCATGAACCAGCCAGAGATGTGGTACAGTATGGCTGACTTCACTTGTAGACAGCAGAGAGGGGAAATTTCTCAAAGATCTAATAGAGGGAGAAGAGGAAGACAGGCAAGATAAAGTCTTAAAATGACTTCTACTTACAGTGTCGTAATTCTGTTCTAAGAAGTCTGCTACCAATGCTTTATGTCTGGTTAGTAAATCCTGAAAGGGAATAAGCAAGTGAAACAGAATTATTATGGCAAGTAGATTTTATAGTGTTATAAATTTTAAAATAAGTCTTTTCTTCTGAACTTTGCTAAATCAATTTATCTTGTTTATTTGCTTATTTATTTATTTATTTATTTTTGGTATCAAGAATCAAACTCAGGGCCTTGCACTTGGTAGGCAGGTGCTGTACCTCCAAGCCACTTCCCAGACCCTGAATCCATTCATCTGAAACACATAAACCATGTGAAAGAACATTTTCATTCATATCACAAAATTACTTCCATTCCTACTTCAGTGTACGATGTGAAATACAGAGTTAGGCATGGTAGGACATGCCTGTAATTGCAGCACTTGAGAGGCCAAGACAGGGAGGATTGTTGTGAGTTCGAGACCAGCCTGGGCTACAAAATGAGTTCAATGCCAGCTGGAATGCATAGCGAGACCCTGTCTTAAAAAGAACAACAACAACAAAAAAGTGAAATATGTTTCTTTCAGGTTAACAATAACAACAAAAACACCTAATGTTAAATCTTGTGTTTTAAATTCATATTATTGTTAGTTTTATAAAAGAATTTAACCTGTGAAACAAATGGCATCTAAGAAATAAGTTGGTAGTATATTTCTTCAAGCCATTCACTCTATACTATGATTATGATATAAAAATAATTTTAATAAAGTTTTCAAAGATCTTCAAATGTCATCAATACTAATCCTTTTTTATTTCCTAATTTTCAAATATGATCCTGCAATGTTGCCACAACTGGTCTGGAACTCCTGAGCTCAAGGGACCCTCCTGCCTCTGCCTCCTATATGCTGGAATTATAGGTGGATTGCCACAGCACCTGGTTTCATTCTATTTTTTCTTTCCTTTCCTTTTCCTTTTTTTGTGTGTGGGAGGCAGTTATGGCACGGGCCTCAAACAAGAATTTTGAGTGGTTTAAAACCTTATCTTGGAGATTTCAAGATGGCCAACTGAGTGGCGGCATGATTAGAGAGCCTCTCTGAGGAAAAAAAAATAAAAACAACTCAGACGCTGGAATCTGGCAACATGGAGAAAGCCAGACAAAATGAGAGGAATTCTCATGACCCAGGAAGAAACTGAGGAAAAAGAAAAAGAAAAAAAAAAAAAAAGAAAGAAGAAAAGGAAGCATGGACAGAGGGCTGGAGCTGGGCAAGCCCCTATTGCTGCACCGGCACGTCTTAAAGTCAGGTGACTCACGATTGAGCTGAAATCGCGGCCATGCCGAGAGCAGGAATTGCTGAGCTCCAGACCCTCGGCTGGAGGAGGTGCTGCGGCAGGGAGTGGAAATAGCCAGTCGAGCTGCACGAATTTGGTGAGTGATGGGAACTGGATTCCCCAAACTGGGAGGACTGGCTGGGCGACATTTTGGAGTTGGGCAAGGCCGGCTTGAATCAAAACCCGAGGCAGCGTCCGCTGATAACTCCTAGTCCAAAGCAGATTGGTGGGATCTGCTTGGGCTGGGCCATGCCCCTGGTTGAAACCCAATAGCGAGGGATGAGGCTTTCCTGGGCCAGTGGCATCCCCAGGGAACACACAAACTTGTTGAAGCATAACCTGGTTGACTAGCATAAGGGGAGGAACCAGCTCTCAGCGTGCAACTCGCAGATCCGCAGTGGATGGGGAGGGGGGTGGTACTTCCCTAGCAAGAGTGCTGCAGAAAAACTAAGCAATAGGAAAGGCCCAGAGTCCTCCACCACCCACCTGTCTGAAGGGGGCCGAAAACATGACAAGACAGAGAAAGAGCAAAAGGTCCCCAACTGTGGAAACAGGGAAAGTGAGTCCAACAGAGGTAAATGCAGAGGAGGTTGAGAGCAGCAAACCTATAATGTCAGAGACAGCCTCATCGGAAATAAAGAAATACATCCGTGATCTCATCGTCGAATTTAAATCTGAAATTTTAACTCAGGTGAAGCAAGATATAAGAAGATTAATAAAAGAAGTCCTGGGTAATCCCCAAGTAGGCACAAATGAAAGAACAGAGGAACCCAGAGAAAGGAGAGAAGCCTTTGATAAAGAATATAAACAAAATCTAGAATATATGAAACAGATCCAAAGAGAATATCAGGAAATTAAAAACTCCATTGAAACCTGGCAAAATCTTTTAACAGAAACTAAAGACAAACTTTGAAAACTTGAAGATAGATTTGCAAAGTATGATCGTGAAAGGAAGGATCTCTTAAAAATAACAAGGAACCAGGAAGCAACAATACAAAGGCTAGAAGATGACAAGAGGATTTATAACCTGAGAACAAAATGTGTGAATGAAGATGCAGCAACAAATACAAATGAAATAGAAAGTCTATTCACAGAAATAATTAAGGAAAACTTCCCAAACATAGGTTACGGAAGTGAAGTTCAGATAAATGAGGCATATAGAACTCCAGCCAGCTACTACCAAAACAGATCTACACCCAGACATATAATAATCAGGATCCCAGAAATCCATCACAAGAACAGAATATTAAAAGCGGTCAGAGAAAAGAAACAGATTAGCTATAAAGGAAAACTCATCAAAATCACAGCAGACTTCTCAATGCAAACCATCAAATCAAGAAGAGCTTGGAGCAAAATATTCCAAGCCCTGAAAGAAAATAACCTCCAACCCAGAATGATATACCCTGCAAAACTGTCTCTCAAAATTAATGGAGAGACAAGATATTTCCACGACAAAGAGGAACTGGGGGAGTTTGTGACCACCAATCCAACCCTGGAAAGAATACTAAAGGACATTCTAGAGAGAGAGAAGAAAATCACCAGGGTTCCAGGAATAAGGGCAGAAAGGCCTCAAAGAAAGGGGCAGACAGTAAAATGAAGGAGAAAAGTAAACAAACAACAACAGAAAAATAGCATGGCAGAGATAAGACAGAGAAGATTGGCTATATCACTGTTTTATCTTGACTGATTTTATCTGAATCTGATATGCTTGAGAGTGTCGAGTCTGAGAGTAGGGGCAACTACTCTGAAGATGACAGGATTCAATAGGATACCCATTCTGGTTTGATTGTTAACTGCCTTTGAAGTCCTATAACGTCTCCAATGTTTAGATTTTATTAATAGTGTAAAGCAATGCTAAGTTTATATTTGACGATATAGACAATTTTATTGAAAATAACAAGAGACATCATAGTGACTACCGTATATCACCTAGTGTTGTGTTTTTGTATGCTCTTTTCATTTCGTGTTTCTCTAGGAATTTGTATTGCTGACTTGTTTTGATTTGTTTTTCCCTCTAATACAGAAAGGCTAGGTATATGTGTAGAGGCTTACACATGTGTAGAACTTCTAAGTAGTTTATGAGAATGGATTATAGTTATTGTAAAGAAAAAAAAAAAGGAAAAGAGAGTATTCTAAAGGATATAACTGCATGTATGTTTGAGTGTGTGGAATTAATAACCATGTTGCTAAAGTTTTAGTTGGATGGATGAGCAAAACTGACTGCAGTCTCACTGTTTGGATGTCCACTTTGTGGACTTTACTTTTGTAACTTGAACAACTACATCTAAGAGGAAAGTATGTAATTATCAACTAGTGATTTTTTACTGGTTACTATTTTTTTTGTTTTGTTTTGTATTTGAGATTTTGTATTGTTTCTACCCTCTTTCTGTTTCAAAAATTTTTCTTTAAATAAAAAAAATTTTAAAAAAGCAAAAGGAGGAAAAGAAACTGCTCTAAAAGAGATAACTGTATGTATACTTAAGTGTGTAGGATTAATAACCATGTTACTAAGTTTTTGTTGGGTTGGTGAACAGAACTGTTTGCAGCCTCACTGAATGTCCACTTTGTATGCTTTAATTTTGTAACTTTAACAACTATATCCAAGAAGACAATATGTAATGTATCAAATAGTGATTTCTTACTGTTTATTTTTTTAAAATTCTGTATTGTTTCTACCCTTTTTTCTGTTTTGCTTCCCCCCTTTTTAAATAAAATAAAAAAATAAAACCTTATCTCACAAATGAATTTCTTTCCCAACCCTTTTTTTCTTTTCTTTTCTTTTCTCTTCTTTTTTCTTTTCTTTTCTTTCTCTCTTTCCTTTTTTTTTTTTTTGTTTGTTTTTTTGAAACAGGGTCTCACTATGTAGTCCAAGCTGGTCTTGAACTTGCTTATGTAGCCTAAGCTGGTTTCAAACTCATAGTGATCCTCCTGCCTCAGACTCCTGAGTCCTGGCACAACAGGTGTGTGCCACCTCTAACCATTTTCAAATGGGGTTCTAGGACTTGGGGAAGCACAAGAATGACACCAAAGGTATCATCTATATTGTTCCGCTCTCTGGTAAATGGGTTGTGAGGCACTAGTGCAGTATGCTAAGCAGCATAATGCATCCTTTCCAAGTTGGAGAGAAGCAATCCTGTCCTATCAATACAGACGGAGAAAATGGCATCACAGCATAAAGGGACTTGGCATGATCTTCAACTCACACCTAAATTACATCCTTATTTTACTTTAATGTTGAAAGAAAACACAGAATATCTAATCCCTTTTATATGTTTAGAGGTTAATTCTCTGCTCAGGTACTGTGCAGAATTTAATTAAAAACAAGTATTTTAAAGTTTTCCAAAATAAAGTCTTATACTTTAATACATATTTAATTAAGACTTCCCAAAAGTCTTAGACATAGAATACTTTCATAGAGGAAAGGCAGGCAGCAGGCATGGTAAAACCCACTTCTATTTTTATTTCTTAAGTGGTATAAAGGACTTTATTAGGCAGAATTTAAAATGCACATTCAAATAACATAGGTGCAGGCTCTTGAGAGGTGCGTTACAGTTTGGAGCTGGGAATATTTTTGTGTGTTTCTGGAGGTGGAATTCTGTGGAATCTGTTGATTTACCACAGAAAGATATCATCCCATTTTACATGAGAAAGGGTGGCCTACCTCACCGGAGAAAACCAGGGCTGAGTCTGGTTTGTTTGTTTGTTGTTTTTGTTTTTGAGATGGGTGATCTAAGATATTTTGCTTAAAAATGTTTTTTGAAGTCTTTGTTTCTCTGTGTTAAGGTTAAGTTTATCAAGTAAGCTAATTTATGGGCTTACAATATCTATAGCAGTTAGGGCACAATGGGCCTGAAATAATGGAAGCATAAACAAGCCCTGGGAGTACAGACCTATACTGCCTTGGGTAACTTTCTATCACTGGGTGGTAGTGCAATCTTAAATATTCCTTCTGTCTTGTCACATTTCCTATCCTAAGACTTTGATCTCTATTCTTAGGAGTGCAGAGAGCCCCAAGATCTGTCTTCTATGGCTGCTTCTCAGGGGGCACTGACCCTGCCTAATCAGGGAGCAAAAGTTTCACTCTGATTGATCAAAAGGAGGCATAGAAATCAGCTTTTGTTGACTGATGAACGATTGATTTTTGATCAAGAGAGAAGACAAGGAGAGTAGCAAGTCATTGATGCTTAAGCTTTTTTTTATAACTATGTTAAATAAGGAAGGGCCAGACATTAAAGGAAGAATATTAGTTAATAAAGGGTCTAGGAAGTTACCACTTATTGTTGTTTACTAACAAGGAAAAGTAAAATCGTTAAAGCATTTTATACTAGTTCTTTATACTTTATTTTTAATTGACAAATATGTTGCTCATGGACAATATGATATTCTGAAATATGTGTACACTGTGGAATCACTTGGACTGTTTTTTTAGGGCTGAGGATCCAAACTAGAGCCTCACATGTAAGGCAAGCACTCTACCACTGAGCCATATCCTCAAGCCCTTGACTTAGGTCTTACATGTCCCCAAAATCACATACTGAAGTCTTAGTCACCAAGGAGTGTTCCATATAACCCAGATGGAAGCCACATGCAGTCTCTCTCTTTGCCTCTGTTGCTCAAGAGCCTGATTAATCTGATAGTGTGCAGCATGCCTTTGTGTCATCCCAGCACCATTTCTCCATCTGTGACCTTCAATATACGTAGTTGCTTTGCTCTCACCATGGAGTACATGCTTTGCAGTTGTTTGCTTGCCATGCAAAAGAACTTGGAATCTATGGGTTGGGTCCACCACATGAAGGTGTGAGTCAAAAAAAAATCTAGGTTGTTTATCTCAGGTATTTTGTCATAGATACAGAAAGCTAACAAATGGCCCAATGGAGCTAATTAGGTTATTGTTGTCGCACAATTTGTGTGTTTGTGTGTGTGTGTGTGTGGTTAGAAGACACAAAATTTACTCTTATTAATTTCCAAAATATAGCTAGGCATGGTGGTATACACCTGTAATCCTAGCACCTGGGAATCTGAAGCAGGAGGATTTCTGTGAATTGGAGGCCAGCCTGGGCTACATGGTGAGTTCAAGGCAAGTTTAACTACAAAGCAAGACTCTATCGTGAAACAACAAAAATCAAAAATATGTTATTAATTATAGTCATCAGGTTGTACAATAAATCTTTTGAACTTATTCCTACATGCTAGCTAAAACCCTGCATTTGCTGACCAACATCTCCTCATTCTGACCCTAGCCTCTATCAATCACCATTCTACTCTCTGCTTGAGACGGATTTTAGATTCTACATACAAGTGAGATCATGAGATATTTGTCTTTCCATGCCTAGCTTATTTTGCTTAACATTATGTCCCCTAAGTTTATATATACATTGTGATAAATGATAGGGTTTCCTTCTTTTTATGGCTGAATAGTATTCAGTGTGTGTGTGTATTTAATTCATTCGTCAGTGGACAGTAGTTTAATCCCATACCTTGGATTTATTGTGAATGATGCTGCAATGGTTACTGACTTTTCTTTGGCATATGATTGCTGAATAACATGGTAATTGTATTTTACATTTTTGAGAAACCACTGTACTATTTTCCATGGTGGCAGATTAATTTATATTTCAACCAACAGTGTACAAAGTTTCCTTTTCTCCATATCTTTTCTCACCAGCACTTACTATCTTTTTTGGGCGGTAGGGTACCAAGGGTTGAATCCAGGGTGTTCTAACACTGAGAGACATCCCCAGTACTTTTTATTTTGAAGGCCTGGCCAGGCATGGTGGCATACTCCTGTAATTCCACCACTTGGGAGGCTGAGGCATGAGGATTGCAAGTTCAAGCCTAGTCTGGCCAATTTAGTGAGACACTGTCTCAAACAAGGGCTTGGGATGTAACTCAGTGCAAAAGGGCCTCAGCTCAGTTCCCAGTATGGGGGGGGGGGTGTGCAGTGGGAACGGAGTCTCACTTAATGTTGTCAGGCAGGCCTTGAACTTGGTCCCAACTAGCTTGGTTTATATTTGTGTGCCACCACACCCAGTTCATCTTTTTCTGTGATACCCATTGTAACAGATGTGAGGAGATACCTAGTGATCTTAGAATTTTCAAGTTAAAAAACAGTGAGAGTTTCCTACTACTAATCATCATGCAACTTGAGCAGTCACTGTGAATATCTCTGAAAATGTGGTACTTCTTTCTCAGTGGAACAGAACACTCAGAACTGTTCTAACGGAACCAGAGCCTTAAAATGGAGAAACTCCACCAGGGTTCCATTTCTAGCATGGTTGAACTTTTAATTCAACCATGTAGCAGGAGATCCTTGAGAGAGTAAAGTAGTTCCACAGCAGTTTGGGGCTTCCCTAAAAGGATATTTGGGATGCCAAGTTTTCATCCCTCCCCCAGTAGTATCAGGGATTTTCCGAGCTGACTCAGGATAGAAGTGCTTCTTGTTATAGGCTGCTGCAGACACCGTGGACGGTGGCACCCGTAGGAATTCTACACTTACTAACAGCTGTTCACCCTGACAGTAAGAATCCAGCCTGTCCCCAGCTCCAGCAGAACACGGCAGACCACTGCTTACTGGAAAGACTGTTAAACAGTGCCATCCCAAAGAAAGAGAAGTCGGGAGTTCCATTAGGGCCAGAACCCTCAAATTCCAAAGGCAAAAAGAAGAGAGAAAGAGAGGAAGACTTTAAAATTCAGTAATAGAAACATATAATACCATAGAGTAGAATTACAGCAGCATATATATACGGGTATAGCCAATAAATGACAGGCTATTTGTGTCATTCATACATATCTACAAGTGAATGTATACATACGATATATACCTAGATACACTCTCAAGTTTATGTACACAGTAGGTTTATGCACAAAATTAATCATACCATATATATATATATATATATATATGCTTATATACACATTATATACACATACTACTAGACAAATATAACTTGCATTTTACTATATATCATATAATTGAGTGGAGGGAAAATGTACAAAAACACTAGCTAGGATACTGCCCAAGAAAGAAAAAGCAGAACCTGCAAATAAAAGAAAGGTCAAACTTGAAAGAATTTAAAATTTAAGAAGTACATTTGAGATAGTGTATTTCATTCCAGCTCCCAATAGTTTTCCTCTGACAGGGCTAAGTTACACACAGTGTAAGTACTATTCTAAGACAATTTGACATTGATGTTTTTAGTGAATTCTGGTAGGGAAACTCAGGGCAGAAGGCGAGAGACAGTGGCAAGGGTGTGAGGCTGAGCCAGCGGTAGCTGCCACGTGTGAAGGGCTTACTAAGTGTTAGGGTGGTTGCCCCATGCATGCCACATGTTAGTGCTAATCTTCACAAGAACCCAAAAGCAGGGATTATTGTCTTAATTTCACAGAAATGAAACTTGAAGGTTAATTAATTACTCAATGACATATGGTTAATCAGGTGGCAGATTAAGAACGATGGAATTTAAGCCACTATGCAGATCCTTGGAGGGATGAAAAAGACGATGATTGTAAAGAATATTTTTAGCGAAACAACTATTTAGACAATACCATGGGAAACACAGTTATATAAACTAACAATGTGAAAGCATTAATAATTAAATTGGGCCATGGTCATTTTATGTTGGATACCATTATGAAGCAGCTCTGAGCAGCATTTAAATTTGACTAACTGGCTTTCTATATTTATTTGTGAGTCTGTCCTAGGCCTCGGCCCCTTGCCTGGCGATGGGAGCTGATTCATAGTAAGTGAACCTCTATGAATCACTGGTCCTGGCTGAGGCCTCTAGTGATCTGTGAGGCCAGAGACACCTCAAAGGGCAAGATAAGGCCACAGCTGCAGACACTTGGCTCCAACCTCAATTAAATAGATAGAGACTGCAGCTGCAGAAATTACTCCTGTCTCACTTCTACCATGTCTTCATAAGACAGTGCTACTGAACTGACTTGATGCATTACTTGGAGACATCCTTGAAGTGACTCCCAAAGTCCTGCTCATTGCCTGTGCTTTCCTCAGTTTCTCTGCCTTTTGTCCTTGAACCTATAAATAGTGGACTGATCCAGAGAAGTCTTTGTCTTAACCCTCAGAATCATGAGCTTACTTAAAGGGTTTTGACCCTCCTGGCGCCCTAAAAAAGCATACAATTGTCTCTTTTTGTTTTAACTTTCATCGTACACTCATTTGGGAGATTGGGGATCTAGGTCAGGACCCGATAATCTTAGAGCAAAGCAAAAAGGTAGGCCAAATTTAAAAACCGCAACAACCAAAAAACCAAAACAAAGAAAACCAACCAGCCAAAGCAAACCCTCTGAGATCAGGTGATTTAAAAAACAAGAAGAAGAAGAAGAAGAAGAAGAAGAAGAAGAAGAAGAAGAAGAAGAAGAAGAAGAAGAAGGCCGATTGAGATGTAGCACAATAGAGAGCCTCTCTGAGAAAAACAACTCAAATGCTGGAATCTGACACCATGGAGGGGACTGGATGAAAGGAGAGGAATTCTCATGACCCAGGAAGAAACTGAGGAAAAAGAAAAAAATTAAAGTGAAAAAAAAAAGAGAAGAAGAAGAAGGAGCATGGACAGAGGGCTGGAGCTGGGCACTCTCCAGTAGCTGTGCTGGGCATGTCTTGGAGTCCGGTGACTCATGATCGAGCTGGGGTCGTGGCCCTGCTGAGAGCGGGGGGGGTGATGAGCTCGAGACCCTTGGCAGGAGGAGGCACTGCAATGGGGAGTGGAGATGGTGAGCGGAGCTGCACAGACTTTGGTGAGTGCTGGGAACTGGATTCCCCAAAGCGAGATCATGGGACGGATGACATATTGGATTTGGGCAAGTCAGGCTTGAATCAATGGCTAAGGCAGCTTCAGTCAGAAGCTCCTGGCCCAAAGTGGATTGGTGGGATCTGCTTGGGCTGGGCCATGCCCCTAATTGGGACCCAATAGCCAGGGGCGAGGCTGTCCTGAACCTATGACATCCTCAGGGCACAGTCTAACATGCTGAAGGCACTCACTGGTTGAGAGGGGAGGGGCCGGCTCACACTGCCGCCCCGCGAGCACCTCACAGATCAACAACAGACAGGGGAGGGCAGCACTGCCCTAGCCAGTAAACTGCAGAGGAACTTAAGGCAGTACCTAAAGGTCCGGACACCTCCACCGTTCACCTGTCTGAGGGAAACCAGAAGCATGACAAGACAGAGAAACAGCAACAGGCCTTCAACCACTGACCCAGGGAAAATAAGCCCAGGAGGGGTGAGTACAGAGGAGATTGAGGGCAGTGGACATGCAGTATCAGACACGGCCTCATCGGAAATAAAGAAATATTTCCATGACTTGATTGACGAATTTAAATCTGAAATTCTAACTCAGGTGAAGCAAGATGTAACAAGATTAATAAAAGAAATGCTGGGTACTCCTCAAGAAGACACAAATGGAAGAATGGAGGAACCCAGAGAAAGGAGAGAAGCCTTTGATGAAGAATATAAACAAAATCTAGAATTCATGAAACAGATCCAAAGAGAATATCAGGAAATAAAAAACTTGATTGAAAGCTGGCAAAACTTCTTAAAAGAAACTAAAGACAAACTTTTAAAACTTGAAGATAGGTTTGCAATGTATGATCGCAAAAGGAAGGATCTCTCAAAAATAACAAGGAACCAGGAAGTAACGATACAAAGGATAGAAGATAAGAGGATTTATAACTTAAGAATAAAAAATATGAATGAAGAAGCAGGGAAAAATACAAATGAAATAAAAAGGCTATTCACAGAAATAATTAAACTTCCCAAGCATAGGAAGTGATGTTCAGATATATGAGGCATACAGAACTCCAGCCAGTTACAACCAAAACAGATCTACACCCAGACATATAATAGTCAGGATCCCAGAAATCCATCATAAGAACAGAATATTAAAAGTGGTCAGAGAAAAAAACCAGATTACCCATCAAGGAAAACTCATCAAAATCACAGCAGACTTCTTGATGCAAACTATCAAATCAAGAAGAGCTTAGAGCAAAATATTCCAAGCCCTGAAAGAAAATAACCTCCAACCCAGATTGATGTACCCTGCAAAACTGTCTCTCAGAACTAATGGAGAGACAAGATATTTCCACAAAAAAGAGGAACTGGGGGAGTTCATGACCACCAATCCAACCCTGCAAAGAATACTGAAGGACATTCTAGAGAGAGAGAAGAAAGTCACCAGGGTTCCAGGAACATTGGCAGAAAGGCCTCAATGAAAGGGGCCTACAGTGGAATGAAGGAGAAAAGTAAACAACAATGATAGAAAAAAGGCATAGCAGAGATGAGGCAGAGAAGATGGGCTATGTCGGTTTTGTCTTGACTGATTTTATTTGAATATGGTATGCTTGAGAGTGTCAAGTCTGGGAGTAGGGGCAACTACTCTGGGGATGGCAGAATTCAATAGGATACCCATTCTGATTTGATTATTAACTGGCTTTAAAGTCCTATAATGTCTCCAATTTTCGGTTTTTATTAATAGTGCTATGTACCACTAAGTTTAATTATACTATGCCTGACGATATAGACAATTTTATTGAAAATAACAGGAGACATCATAGTGACAACTGTAGATCACCTAGTATTGTGACTTTATATGTCCTTCTCATTTTGTGTTTCTCTAGGAATTTGTATTGTTAACTTGTTTTAGTTTGTTTTTCCCTCTAATACAGAAAGGCTAGGTATACACGTAGAGACTTATACATGTGTAAATCTTCTAAACAGTTTACAAGAATTGATTATAGTTATTGTAAAAAAAGAGAGAGGAACAGAAAGTATTCTAAAGGATATAACTGCATGTATGTTTGAGTGTGTAGGATTGATGACCATAATACTAAGTTTTTTGTTGGATAGATGAACAGAGCTGATTGCAGTCTCACTATTTAAATGTCTACTTTGTATGCTTTACTTTTGTAACTTGAACAATTTCTTCTAGTAGGAAAATATGTAATTGTCAACTAGTGATTTTTTACTGGTTTTTGTTTTTGTTTTGAAATTTTATATTATTTCTATCTTCTTTCTGTTTCATTTTTTTTCTCTAACTAAAAAAAAATTTTAAAAGGACCTACAGTCACTTACATTAACCATAAAAGTATTCTGGTAAAATATAAAAAACAACTTTTTATGGGTATTTTGTATATTAATGAAAAATAAAAGTACAAACCTAAATATCATAGTTTATTTCAGTCATTCAGTATTATTGAAAATTAAGTTGAACACATGATAGCAAGAATTACTGACTGATGGATTGGTACTGGGGATTGAACCCAGGGCCTTACACATGCTCTCTAGCATGGAGCTACACTCCTAGCCTTAAGTATGCTTTATTCTAACAAATGTTGAAAAAAACTTTGGGGATATCTTCAAAAATGCATATTTATTGAGTATTTTCTTTCCTTCTCCATTAGAGTTTGTTCTATATTTGTAACTATGTGAAATCTTACTTAGAGTCCTTTAATAAAGGAACTAACTTGTTTCTATGACAGCAATGAACCATCTGATAAAAAAAGAAGAAGAAATGGAATTATGGTATCTATAGGACACATCTCCCTAGTTTTTAAAGCCCAGGCATTTTGCTAGAAAAACATGGAACCAACCATTGTACTAAATGTCACTCTTCGTATTTCTCGCGATAGAGGCCTGTCTCATCATGCTCTGCATTTACCCCTTCTGGGAGTTCGCTGGCATCCCTGGGACAGGTGTTTGGCCAGGGAGGCTGAGCTGTCTGTGAATCAGACAACGGTGCTGGGATTTCACTGCACACTGTATCCTTGGGATTTGTTCCCAGGGTTTCCCACTCTTTTTCCATCTTTCCTCATTCTTTGCCATTCTTGTAAGTTTTGTTTTTCCTTACTCTACCTTTGTCTTCCCTCATACCCTCCTCATTAATGTAGAGACCCAGCTTAGTATGACTATACACATCTCTGTCACAATTGCCCTCTTGCCTGCTGGGTAACCCAGAATACAACCCAAACCCTATAGAATAAATGGACTCATTAAAATGGTCATCTGTGTGTTCTGTGCCAGCCACTGATGCCTGAACTGCTTCTTCACTTACGTTCAATGTACTAATAGTTTTTGAGAAAACCAAAGAATATTCTGGTTGGCCACAGCCCACCTTTATCTAGCTTAGCATATAAAAGCTTGTCTCTTACCTTGTGGAGAAGGAAACCCCCAGTCTTCCGGCGGCCCAAGACACACTTCTGTCCTTAAGTCCTTGATAAATTATACTCAATGCAATTCTGGACTTGTCTGCATTTTTCTTTGGTCTTTGGCACCTTCCACCTTTGGTGGCTGATTCTCATACACTGGAATTGAATTCTAAGTCTCTCTCCCGCTCTCTTTCCTCTTTCCTTCTTTCTCAATCTCTCTCCAACCCTCCTGCCCCACCCTTTCACTCAGATCTTCCCACTCTTCTCCCAACACTCTCTCCCACTTGTGAGGTGCAATACCTTTTCACAGAGTTAAGGTACCTTTTCAGGTACAGAGGAAACTTTTAGCTGCTGATAATAGGCAGTTTTCTGCACTTCAAACCACCTTCTTCCAGCCCTGGAGAGCTATTAAAAGAACCCATCATTGCCCAGGTCATAGATAACTTTCAAACTCTGTCCATTAAGTAATAACATTAGAGCATATAGTCATATGAAGATATGAACTATGTCAATACTGTTAAAGTATGCATTTAAGATAATATATAAAAAGTCATTTCACCCAATAATTTTTAAATTTCATATGCTTATATTCTGAAAGAAGTAGAAGTATTTTTGAATAATGTTAGTGGAATAATTAAATTGCTGGAGTGCTTTTAAAGAAATAAATCTAAATATATGCTTACAGGTAAATTAATTTTATTTACTTCATAGTCAGTCTGAAAGCCTATTTTTAGCTTATAATATTTTTGGAATTCCTTTTCTGAAATGCCCTTCCAAACCAGCTTGGTAGACCATAGAAAATCTAACTCTATTTTAGTCATCTTAAAAATTTATTTTTATCATAATAATTATTACCCAAAACAAAAACAGTTCTAGCTAAGTTGACCACTTGCCTACACACTAAGCTGGAAGTCAAATAGCTTTTTGTTTTCAACACTTTAATCTGCTTCCAAAGGACAAAAATTTTTCACTATGAACATGCCACAACCATTAATAATGATTTCAAGACATATTAAAGAATGTCAAGATAATAAACATAAACAAGTGGTTTTCTAAAATAGAAATCTTGGGGGTAATATTACTCACTGGATGTGTAAGGTCAGGTAGTGTTGTTTGCAAATTACCTACACCATTTTCTGATATTATTGCTGAACATTTTTTGATGGTAAAACATACAGAAACAGAAAATGGAATGGTTGCCAAGGACTAAAGAAAGGGAAATGGGGAGTTACTGTTTAATAGGTATAGATTTTTAACTTTGCAAGATAAGAAGGATCTGGAGACTGAATGCTCAACAATGTGAATATAGTTAAGCCTATTAAACCGTACACTAAAAACTATTAACTTTTATATGTATGACACTATACCAGCGATGGCAAACCTTTTAGAGCTTTCAGTGATGACAAACAGTCCACTGTGGCACATGTGCCATAGGCTCAATCCCAAAGTATTATACCACGAGTAAAATTTTTAAAAAATTAAGTTAGATGAAATAAATGTATTTCTCATGTAATGACAAAGTAGATCATAGATGATAAATATACAGGTTATTATAATTATCTGTACTATTAAAATAAAATACATTATATATGTGTGTGTATATATAACCAGTCATACTATCAAAATGCTAATATACAAGTTTTTATTTCATTCTGTGGAAATTTTAAAATTCTATGGATAAAACAGTGGGATGTTCTTCATATTCCACAATGTAATTCTGTCTCTTTCCTTTGCCCAGGTTCCTCTCTCTGGAGATAACTTCTGTTGCTATACATCCTTCCGTATGTACCTCAAGGGAAGCTTATAGTCTTCAATCTGTTTTTAACCTGAATGATGGCATGGTATACACAAAGCCCTACATGTTCCTTTTGTCATTTAACTGCATATATCAGAATTATTTTTATGTGAGCAAGTAAGTATTTTTAGTTGTTTTTCCATAATGTGACAGATTGGCCTCATAGATTGTATTCTATTTATTGATGTCTCATGATGCACATATATATAATTGGCAATGATCAGGAATAGAATATTTTGTTTTTTAAAATGAACTTTTAAGGAGGCTGAGGATTTAGCTCAGTGGCTTAAGCACCTGCCTGGCAAGCTCAAGGTCATGAGTTCAATCTCCGGTACAAAAAAAAAAAAACAAAAACAAACAAACAAAAAAAACTTTTAAAATAACATTAAATTGCAGGGTTAGGATGTAGCATGTGTAAGTCTTCAGGTACAATCCACAGTACCCAGGGGGAAAAAAAATCAAATAAATTGTCTTTTCAGGGGCTGCACTTAAAACAATCTAGCAAATTTTGAAAAAAAATTTTTTTACCTTAAAAGTAGCAAAGGCATCTGAAGCAATATCAAATGTTGACAATTCCACGTACTTGAAGAAATCTCTGAATTGATCAGAAAAGAGAATGATTTTGGCAAGTGGCTCATGTCGAATGCATTCTCTCAGCATAATCCCACAACGTAAGGCAATCTGTGGGGCCTCATATCTACAGCGTGAATAAGAAACAGAGACTTTGTTATTCCATTAACAAAATATATCAGTGATACTAAAAGAACCATTTCAGTACTGCTACTAATGGAAACACAGATATCATTTGCCAAGTTCAGTCAAGCATTATTCATTCATGACCCCCAGGCCAGCCCCATTCCAGATGCTGTGATACCGCAGTAAACAGCAAGGTCACTGCTGTGATAGTCCCCATACCTTACTGAGATAGTGTCTGTTCAAGTAGGAGGGACAATGTAAAGATAATTTTGTATACTCAGAAGTGTGGAAACTGGGCAGTATTACAGAGCATGGCTACTTAATTGTGCATGTGAATGATTATTTAAGTTTTGCTGATTGAGGGGAGCAGGTAAAGCAATCCAGGCAACTGCACTGAAGGCTCCAAGGCAAGAACTAGCTTGGTAGAACACACGTGGCCAGAGTGGTGTGATGCCAGGCAGGACACTGCCGAGAAAGATAAGTAGCTTGGTCTCAGTTTAAGCCTTTGGAGGCTAAAGCCATAAACTGACACACACTGAACAGTTATGATGGGATGTTACTAAAGATGCTGTACAGTGGGATACACTTTCTGAAATGGTGAGGAAAAATACTGTCAGTATTTAAAAATACTATCAATAAAGTATTTAAGAGACTATAAAATAAACATTATTGGCCTACAGAAAGAGGTGACAATTAAAATCTGGATTTATTAGTAATATATTTGTAGACTTCCATCACTTGGCCCTAAATCTAAGTTTTCAGTTTTATCTCTCATCACATTCTCCATTTCCCTGCATTATGTCATTTCCTCAAATGGAATTCCCCTCATATTTTCCACCAAGATTCTCATCTTTTAAGGTTTAGTTTAAATGCCACCTCCTCGGAGTCTTTTGTAATCGTCTACCTTTCAGAATTATTTTCCCCTTCATTCACACTCCTACTGCAGTTTGTCTGTAATTTCACTTTGTCATTTTTTGCAATCTGGATTATGTCACATTGCCAATAAATCTGTTTCCTTCATCTCATTTTACTTATTCTGATACTTTCCTTTCTCTCTCTCCACTCCATCCTATTTGGTGCTTATGTCTTATTTATTGTTGCTTTCCTCCATCTCCCCCCAGTTTTCAAAAAATGTCTAGCATGTTTTTTCAAAAAGTGGGCAAAAATGAATTTAATCAACCTCAAACTCTGACTGACTTTCCTAATACTAGAAGACTCTAATGAAATCAAATTCTGGCTTTTACAAAAGCTATATAATCTCTAGCCAACATTTCTAATTCAATTTCCAAACTGAGAATATCTATAAAAGTTTCCAACTTTGGGGTAAAATTTGTTCTTTTTCCTCTGGTTAAATTTATTGGAACCATCTGTGATACACTGATGATTTATTCTTGAAAATCAAGAGAACATGTAAAAAAAATAGTCCCCTGGCCAGCTGTAGCACATACCTATAATGCCAGTTACTTAGGAGGCTGAGACACAGCAGAACTGCAAGTTCGGGGCCAGTCTAGGTGAGACATGTCACCAAAAATAGTCTCGCAGTGTAGCTCAGTGATAGCATGCCTCTGGGTTGGATTCCCCAGTACCGCAAAACCAAACCAAACCAAACCAAACCAAACCAAACCAAACCAATCTACTTCGCACCTCCTCTTGGGCAGAACACTTATCAATTCATCCCAGTAGTTTGTCCCCAATGGTGAAAGTGTCATTTTCTGAGATGACAATTGCTTAAGTTTAGGAATGCAGTGGAATTAATATATAGGGAATTGATTTTCCTCAATATCCTCCACCAGACTTCTAATTCACATATATTCTTTCAACCTGACTAGCCTCTAAAATACTAACTTTTGACAGGTTATTGCTTACTACATAAAGAAGTACTTCATAAATTAAGCCTCTCTTAATTCTACTAACACTAATATCTCACCTAATCTATTCTACTTATGGATACATTTCCTGATGACAAGGACCAGGACTAATCACTCTGTGTTTCCCATGACTAACCTAAGGCGGGTTTCCAGTAAAGGTTAATCAGATGAATATCAAATTGCTACTTTTTAGAATCAAATTGTATCTTCCTTCCTGGTTTATAATTGGATAATATAGGCTGGCCTATAATTAACATTACTGTACATGTATGATCATTCAAATAATGACAGTATATAAAAGGATTCCTTTTAAACTTAATGAAAGCCAAAATACAAGAGCAATTGTCTCAACTACTATAGCAATGAGCTATAGTAATCATTACAAAGAAAATGGCTAGAAGCAAGATCTTGTGCAAAGAAACTTACAGAAAGAAAAAATGACTTTTGTTATGGTTGGGAGCAAACAATGTCAGATGCACTTAGAAAATTCTTATAAACTGTCATTCTTCAAATACCTAGCCTGCTCAATAGAGGCAAGAAAGTTTACTTTGAATCCAGAAACATATGCTTATTTTAAAAATAATGAATTAACTTTGCCCACTCAACATGGCTAGAAACAGTAACAGTTTAATACTGATGAGAACCGTTAGTGTCCAGATTAAAGTCTCTGAGAACCATGCCTCAGAAAGAAGAACCAGGGTCTTTGGTAGAAATTCCAGGTCTGTGTCAGGAAATGTACTAGTTGGACCTGGTATTTCTTACTGCACTAGAAAGCAAAGAAGCGCTCACAAACTATTTTGGTGATGTTGAAAGACATTACTCAGAAGGGGCCAGATGGTCAACTCAGCATTAAGAAGAACAAAATGTGCAACTAAACGAGGCACGTGGGGAAACCCACTAGCCACTGAGATACAGTGTGGGAAGGGGAGTAAAACTCACTGAATAACAATGGGAGTTTCTAGACTAATTTATTACTATATAAATTGGTAATCAAGCCAGGCATAGTGGCGTACACTTGTAATTCCAGCACCCAGGAGACTGAAGCAGGAGAATTATTGCAAGTTTGAGACCAGCTTGAGCTATAAAGTGAATTCAACGCCAGCCCAAACTGCATAGTGAGACCCTGTCTCAAAAAGACAAAAAAAAAGATAATTGACAGCAAGCATTTATTTTGCCTCTTTTATATGAAATCTAGAGTAACCTAATGATTATAATGGATGAAGAAAATTTACTATCTACTAAATTACCAATAAATAAATAAGAAATGACTGATTTTGAAAATTACCTTTTTGTTAACTGTTTTTTTTTTCCCTCCTGTACTGGGGATTGAACTCATGGCCTCACACTTGCCAGGCAAGCACTTATGCCGCTGAGTAAATCCCCAGCTAAAATTACCTTTTTGTAATCCCTAATGAAATGACTGAATGAGTGAATGAGGCGATGTTTATCAATGGATGATAAAACCATTAAATGTAAGGCTGATGGGAAATTTTATTTTATTTATTTATTTTGATTTTTTGAGAGAGGGTGTTGCTGTGCAGTTTGGGCTGGCTTTGAACTCATTATGTAGCCTGGGCTGGCCTTGAATTTATGGCACTCCTGCTGCCTCAGCCTCCTGCTTACTCCTTTTCTGTAATATAATCTTTACCACTGTACCTGGCCTGGGAAACTATAATGGATTAGACTGTCACCAATGGGGCCATCTTGACAATTCTAAAAGTGTATCTCCGGATGTGATGAAATATAAACTATATAGAACCACCTACAAAATATTACCAGCAGAAAAATTGAGTTTAAGTCTAATTTAAATATGAACTCTGGAAACTTAGGCAAAATGGGACAAGCTAAATGATACTATATAAAAGCAATGAAACAACTCCACATGGAGGATATTGTATAGAATAAATCATTCAGTTTTTTGACAAATCAATAGCATACAAACATGTATGTGTGTGCAAGTGTGCGTGTGTGCGTGTGTGTGTGTGTGTGTGTGTGTTTGTGTGTGTAGTCAGGGGTTGATCAAAATGAAAGGAACTTAAACTTTTTTTTTGGGTTTTTGTTTTTTGGTACAGGGATCGAACTCATGACCTCAATCTTGCCAGGCAGGTGCTTGTGCCGCTGAGCTAAATCCCTGGCCCTCAAACTTTTTTTTTTTCCTGAGATGGTCTCACTTTGTAGCCCAGGCTGGCCTCCAGTTGATGGTGACTCTCCTGCCTCAGCCTCCTGGATGCTAGGATTACATGGGTGCACCGTCACCTGTGTAAATTTGTTTTGACTTATGTAAAAGTTAATATCTTATTTTTAAGAAGCTTACTGAAGTGCTTAGAGATTTTCTTTAAAATACCCAGGTCCTTCCCCCAAAGTGGGGCAGGGGAGGGTGCATCGGGGAGACAGAAGAAAGAAGTACAGCAAAACTATGCTGGTTGCTGAGATGGACTGACTGGAGGTAGATGAGGTTTCTTTCTTTCTTACTATTTTTATATATGGCTGAAATTTCTGTAATAAATTTTTAAAATATAGGGTTATTGGGAAACATTCATACCTTTAACATGATAATGACTTATGGAACATCTTTCATTGCCCCCAGAGTTCCATGAACTCCCCAGAGACAAGTTTAGTGACCTTGTCATGTTCTCTCAGTGCCCTAGAGTATCATTTGCCTGAGCTAGAGAACAAATTCATTTAGAATGAGAAAGTCCTTTATGAAAGCCCTTTTCATAAAACTTGGGCTCCAAATGCTCTGTATCACATGTCCAAATGATTCTCCTTGATAGACAAGTGTTGGTTTCTTTCTGCCCACATTCCTTTTTGTTAAACTGTGGTTCAATACAGCATGTTACTACTATATCTCTAATATTATTGTCTGATGCATAAATGTACCCATACAGTTATTTCCAATGTTTTCAAGAAAGTTCACAACAGAGTGCAGTAAAAATTCTTACCTTTAACAGAAAACTATCTCTGTAGCATTCCATGCTAAACTGGAAAACTGTAATAGGTAAAACTAACTGTGGTGCAACAGTCACGGTTAGAACTTCTCACTGCCTATCCTGCCCTCAGGAAGATCAATAATTTCCTCTCCTTGACATCTAAATGGTCCTCGAATCTTCTCAAGGATATATTAATGGCAAAAAAAACTTGGCACTTAGTATCAGATTTAGATTGAAAATGTGACTCTTATAAGCTGTCTAAACTTGAGCAATATCCTTATTCTCTCTCTATCTCTCTCTCTCTGAGTTTCAATTTCCTCATCTGTAAAATGCTAAGAATAATACTTAGTCCACATGTGATGTCAGATGCTGTACCTGACACAGAGCAAGCACTCAGTAAGTGGTATCTACATGACAGGGTGTGAAGAAATGGGTTAAAAAACAGAAAAATAATCATTACAATAGAGAAGAAAACCAGAGGTGTAGTACCCAAATTGTTATCAATGGTTTTGTTGGGAAGGATTATAGATTGAACTCTCTTTTTACATTAAACATTTCTAACATGTTTGACTTTTGAAAGAGTAAATATGAGCCGGGCATGGTGGCTCACGGCTGTAATCCCAGCACTCGGGAGGCTGAGGATCATTGTGAGTTTGAAACCAGCCTGGGCTACAAAGTGAGCTCAAGGTCAGCCTGAACTGCATAGCAAGATCCTGTCTCAAAAAGACAAAAAAAAAAAAAAAAAAGAAAAAAAAGTAAATATAAATTACTTTTTAAACAGAAAAAAAAATGAAAAGCTTTAAAAATATCTACCATCTTTATTCCTCTGTTCATCATTCTTCCTTGGACTCTCCCAAGCAGGAATTGCAGTCCCCTAACCCTCTAAGCCAGTGATGGTGAAGTTTTCAGGGTTTTTGATGATAAAAGCCAGCTGTGGCATTTGTGCCATAGGTGCACCACCACTGCTCAGTCATTTTCCATGCTGTCACTAGAATTCATCCCTGGGTGGCTCTAGGTTGCCTACAGAATGACATCACAAGCTCTTTGGTAGGGCATGGAAGGCTCTTCCAAATCTGGTCTCAGTCTTTCCAGCTTTATAGTCCTTCCCACCCTTTGACTCATCCTGGCATCCTGTTACACTAGAATTCTTGTATTCTTGCAACACATAAATCCTCTCTCACATTTTCATATTGTAATGGGCTGAAACAGCAGTGAACAAAGTGATTTTAGACAGCACGTGTTGACGATGGCAAAACCTCTTGCTGACCTAGACCATCTTCTCTCTACTGCCATGTGAAAAATATACTTATTTCATGATGGAGCCACCCCGTTTTGGGGTCTATGTATTATAGAAGTTTAGTATGCTCTAACAGACTATATTTCTTTTTTCAGAACTGAAAGATGTGATTCCTCAGAAGCGCTGCTTTGCATCAAAACCCAAAGTAATCACAGCATACTTCTTTGCTCAATAATGATAAGTGCACAGTCACAATAAGCTAAATGTGATGGATGCAAAAGGAAGAGACAAAGAGCTATTGCTTGTTGCTATATCAGATTTTTAAACTGTGCTATGTGTTAATATACTGAATGCTTACAAATCTATGAGAGGAGAGGAACACACAGGTGAGATGGACTGTATGTGACAGCAGAATCAAAGACAGGGATACTATAAAACAAAAAGTCATGGTGATTTGACATGGTAGGATAAAAAAATAAGTAGGGGAAGAAAACAGTCTTGTAACCCTAAGCACTGCTATATCCAGATTCTGGTCTTTAGATTTGGAGTAGCCTCAAAAATGTCTAAGAAACATCTGTAAGTGAGTAGATACTAAAAAATAATAATCAAAGATTCTATTATCTAGCATCACTTCAGTTTTTGGTTCTTCTATTAAATATATACAGCAATGGTGAGTTTCTCCCCACATAGAAGTGTGTCACATTGGCAGATGCTAGCTACCAAAACATTCTCATACTTATTATTTGAGTTTTCAGAACCTGTGTGTGTGTGTGTGTGCGCACACACACATGTGCACATGTGTAATGAGAGGACTCAATATCATGCAACTGTATAGCTGGGAAGAGTGCATACTGGGAGGCACAAACAATATTCTAGTAGACAGAAATAGCAGAAAAGTGGAGGAAAGAAGTAGTAAATGCAATATAACATTTAGACTCATAAAGGAGAAAACAAAGGATTTTGCTGTAGCTTAAGTAGCCTTAGAGACATAGCTTTGGAGGGCTGATCTCAAGAACGGTAAATACCTGTTTTGTGGTTCCAAAGTGAACTGACCATATTACCAACAGGCTAATGCTGTATGTTTTTTGTGTGTGTGGTATTAGGAATCCAACCCAGAATAAGCACTTTAGCACTCAGCCACAACCCCATATCGTATACTTCCAACAATTATTTTAAACTTAAATCTATTTTAAAGGAAACCAGGCCACCTACCCTTTGAGGAGCATAAACAGGATGTGAGGATGAGCACTAATATACTCCACAGTAGGACTCCGCGTGCCTATCTGTCTCCTCAGGATGTTGTTAAATATCTGGGTCACATCTTTTTTTCCCTATTAAAGGAAGAAACCATCATTAAGTTGTAACTTTAATAGGTGAATTGTATGGTGTATAAAATACACACATACATACAGAGATATGTATACAAAATATACAAAAACATTAATTTAACTCTTTTCATTATTCTGTAATAAGTTATCTTTTCAAGCACAAAGTCCACAAAATGAATGCAGTTCTTTCCCATGGGATTTGTAGTATGGGAAACCAGACAGTCAGGAGTCCATTTCTCACAGTAGTAAACACAATGGCACAGAAGGATATAAAATGGAAGCAAATATAATAGAATTGAATTCTTTATATATATATTTTTTTACTTTTAAGCTTTAGTTCAGAAGAAAAACTTTAATAGCTAAGGAAGGAAAATAGATAAGAAAATAAAGTTAGAATTTTGGTAAACTGTTCCTTACACCTATTGCTGTTAATTTTTCCCCTTTACTTTATTCCTCTGCTCTCATGATACCTTAATTATTTTTTAAAAAGTGAGATGTAAATTTATAATATGAGTTTTCCAGCTAGGTGTGATGTTGCATGCCTATAATCCCAGCACTTGGGAGGCTGAGGCAGAAGGATCACCATGTATTGGATGCCAGGCTGGACTACACACTGAGTTCAAGACCAAGTTGGACTATACAGCGAGTTTAGTTTTTTAGTCTCAAAAAACTAAAAAAAAAAAAGTTTTCTATTATTTGGGTTTACTGACAAAGATAATCATAAGAAATAAAAACTAGCCTACAGAAACAAAAAGGACCATTAGTCACAACTGCCTGAGCCTGACGAAAGCTCTTGGACAAGAGCTCTTTTCCTACGTCTCACAACCTGAGTCTATCCTGATCTCTAAAAGAAGTTCTGGAGGAAACCCAAGTTTATTATATGGAAAACAAGGACAAGGATATTGCACCAAAGGATAATCACCAGAGGATATATAGATAGCAATAAAACAGAAAAGATGTTGAATTTTATTATACTTCAGGAAACGCAAGCTGAAATCATGAGATAGTATTCAAACCTATCAGAACGTCTAAATAAAAACATAGTGATAACACCCAATGCAGGTAAGAATGAAGAAAAAACATCACACTCATAATTTGCTTTGGGGTGTAAAACAGTGTTGTCAGTATGGAAAACATTTTGGCATTTTCTTAAGAAACTAAACATGCAACTAACTACCTTATCAGTATAATTTCATTCTTGGCATTTATTACAGAGAAGTCAAAACTTATATAAAAATGTGGCCATGTGTGTTCATATAACATTATTTGTAACAGCCACAATCTAGAATCAACTCAGAAATTCCACAGGTAAATGGTAAAACAAACTGTGGTACATACATACCCAGGAGTACTACTTAGCAGCAAAAAGGAACAAACTATATATACACACAACAATTTAGGCGAATCTTGAAAAATTATGCAAACTGAAAAAAGCCAATACTAAAAGGTTACACACTGGATGGTTGCATTAGATAACATTCCTAAAATGACAAAATTGTAGAAATGGAGAACAGACAGGCAGTTGCCAAAAGTTGGTGATGGGTAGTAATAAGATAGACAAGGTGGATGTGGCTAGAAAAGCGCATGAAGAGAGATCTTAGCGGGGTGTGATGGCACATGCTTGTAGTCCCAGCACTTCGAGAGGCTGCAGCAAGAGCATGGCCATGAGTTTGAGGCCAGCTTGATCTACCCAGCCTGAACTTCTAGCAAGCTACTGTCTCAAAAAGAGAGGAAGGGAGGGAGAGAGAGATCTTTGTGGTGATGGATATTTTCGATATTTGGACTTTATCAATGTCAGTATCCTGGTTGTATTGTTGTCATATAATTTTGCAAGCTATTACCAGTGGGAAGATTGGATAAATCCTGGGTATGCATAGGATTTCTCACAACTAGTGTCAATCAGCAATTATTTCAAAGTTAAAAAAAAAACTTTTTTAAAAAAGACATTTTTTTCATCCATCAATTTTACTTAACAAAATTCAATGTCAATTTTCATACTGCTTGTGAGTACATGATGCATTCTAACACTAATCAATTGGTGCTCTTGAATCTCATTTTCAGAAACCTAGCCTGACAAAATATTTCTAAATAATCCTAAATACAAAATAAGTTTCAAATACAAAGAAATTTAACATGGCTATAATAATAAAAAATTAATGTGTCTGAGATAGGCTTATAAATTATGGTATAGCTAACTGATAGAAATAAGAATTTGAAATACTGAAAGAAATAGCATTGATTAAATATAAGAAAGTCTATAGCTATCCATTGCTTTAACTTTATCATGGGAAGAAATGGAGATCTGGAAATAAAGGAAGAAGAGAGAGAGGAGAAAAAAGAGAAAGAAAGAAAAGATTTGGGGGAGAAGAGACAGAAAGAACAGGTAATAGGAAAGCAAACTAATTCTAAAGGATGTCATACTACATGAAATTTCATTTACACATGTAAAAGACTGTTTGTTATCTAAACATGGTATAGCTGTAAACATAAATGTATTTTAAAATGAAAAACACCACCTATTCTGTTCAAATCTTTTTAGACTCTACAGGGAAATATTGCAGAATAAATACTAACCCTCTTTGAAATGTCATAAGAGCATGTTTTTCATACCTCCCAGCAAAATGCCACAAGAACATTACCATACAGCATTCCAGTGGACAGCAGAAAAGAAACTCCACAGAGTCTGATCCAGCTTTTACACAGAGATAAACATTCTTTTTAGTTCACTAGCAAATGCATGCAGAAGCAAAAAAAAAAATCCCTTAAGGATAATAAAAATAAGCTCTGCTACCATGGATGACTTCTCAAAACAGAGAAAAGGAAGGTAATGGAAAAGATTAGGAAAAATACTCAAACAGGTACAATATAGTGAACGATTGTCTTGTGTTATATGTAATCTATCCATTCCTCAAACTAAGTATAACTGAACTGAAACTTTAACTATTTCAAAACCAGTCTTCTGCAACCCTTAAGCTGCCAAATCTGAAGTTCTAGACCAGAGATGGTCAGAAAAGATAGAGAGATAGAGATAGAGATAGAGGTAGAGATAGAGATACAGAGAAACCTTCAAAATACTTTTGGTTATAATGAAACAACACTCAGAAATGACCAAAATGCTTAAAAGTAATGAGCAATTATAAGATTACATATAAAGTAACTAATCAGATCCTAAGCCTGAGGAAGCACATACTAGCTGCAAATTCCAAAAAGGTCACCTCTAATATAAAATGCACAACAATTACCATATTTATTGAATAAATGAATGATATCTAAGGAAATATCATTTGAAGTCAAAAGAGAAAAAGAGGATGCAATCAGAAGTAACTGTTGGCAAAGTACAAACCTCACTAGTAACAGAGACAAGAAATGGGAGAGGAAAAGGGAAATCAGAAGACCCTGAAAATGGCAACTATTGATTTGTATACAAACAAAGATACAAAGTCAGGTGTGGTGACGTACATTGGCATTTGGAACTGTTCCACATTATAGAACCACACGCTAAAATGGGTGAATGTTACTGTCTGTAAATTATACCTGTGACGGTTTCACTATGGTTTGTCCCCATCAAAGCCCATGTTGAGACTCAGTCCCCAGGTCAGCAGTGCTGGAAAGTGGGGCCTAGCATGAGGTATTTGGGTCATGAACCCTTAGTGACAGACCAATTCTTTCCTCATGGGAAACCTTCCATATCTTCCAAATGGGGTTGCTTCCTTTTCCTTTCTACTATGAGTCAAAGTACCACAAAGCCCTTCCCAAAAGTCAAGAAAATGCTGGCCTCATTCTCTTAGATTTTTCGGCCTCCAGAATCACAAACCAAATACACTTCCCTTTTCTTTATAAATGATCCACACTCACATGCTATTATAGCAACAGGAAACAGATTAACACAATACCTTAATTTTATCAATGAAAACTGTAGTCATTCAAGTAATGAATTTCTCTCTCTTTTAAAAATTTAAAAAAATTTTTGGTGCTGGGAGATACAATATGGAGCTTTGTATGTTCTGGGCAAACACTGTACCACGAAATTACATCTCAAACCCTTGGACTTGTCTATTCTTGCTGGGGTGTGTCTGTGTGTGAAGGGGGAGCTCACGATGGGTGGGGGGGCAAACATTTATGCTGAATTTCAGTAGTTAGATTAGACAGAGCAGATTTGGGGAGGTGATAATTGTATAAATTAATAAGGAGTCTTGTTAAAAACTAAAATTCAAAGTTATACTAACTTGCAGATATTGGGGAAACATTTAGAAAACCCAAGCACAGGCCAGCTCAGAATTAGATGCTCTTAAAAAAATGCTTCAATACAATTAAATTTACATTACTTGAATTCTATCAGTGTGCAAAGGGGATTCATTTTGATTCCCTGCATATTTTTTTCATCTTTTCTGCAGGCTGGTTTCCTCTGTTTCTTCAGTCTACATAGTAGGAAACATGACCACAGATTTAAAAAAAAACCCGTATCTAGTATCTTTACCAGCTGGCTGGATACTGGGGTGCTGTCTCAGTTCTAGTTCTAGAATTCTTGCAGAAAGATTGGGGCTCTGCCTTAGTGAGATGTTCCTGGCATGCCGTGTATTGGGCATTGCCACAGCGGAAAGGTTGCTCTGACTATAACCACTGGATGAAGAAAGGAGTGTTCCCCAGAAAGCAGAGGGACTGCAGGCAAAACATTTTGTACATTATGTCACAAGAACAGTCTTTATTCTTATGGCAGATCACAAACCTTTAAAAGTATGGTCTGGTTAAACACAGTTTTTAGTGGAGAAAAACAAGTTTTCTAAGGTCAAGTTAAGATGACCATTCTCTTAAATTTATCAAGTTCACTGGTTTCACTAGGGACTAAGAGCCTGATACCAAATAGCACTTTGAATTACTCATAAATGATGCATCTTTTAGGGTAAGGCTTCTGAAGCTCGAATTCATTAATTTTAAGAGGGCAATGAGTTAACAACATAAAATTGCATTTATTTATTTATTTATTTATTTATTGGTACCAAGGATTGAACTCACCACCTCATGCTTGCCATGCAAGTGTTTAAGCCACTGAGCTAAATCCCCAGCCTGCATTTATTTATTTTTTATTTTTTTATTTAAAGAGAAAAAAATAGAAAAAGGATAGGAATATTACAGAACTTCAAGAAAAGATAAACTAAGAAATCACTAGTTGATAAATTACATATTGTTCTCTTAGAAATAGTTTTTCAAGTTACAAAATTAAAGCACACAAAGTGGACACTCAAGCAGTGAGAGTGCAAACAGATCTGTCAACAATCCAACAAGAACCTAGAAATATGGTTATCAATCCCACATGCCTAAACATACATGCAGCTATATCTTTTATAGCACTTCCTATTTCCTCTTTTTTACAATGGCAATTATACATTTTTAAAATTTTATTTAAAGAGAAGGAAAAAAAGCAAAACAAAAAAGGGTAGCAACTACAGAATTCTAAAAGAAAGAAAGAAAAAAAAGGAAAATGAGAAAAAACCTCACTAAGAAATCACTAGTTTATAAATTTCATATTGTCATCTTGGATGTAGCTGTTCAAGTTACAAAGTTAAAGGGTACATAGTAGACATTCAAACAGTCAGACTACTGTCCAACAAAAATTCAGCAATATGGTCATCTATTTTACACACTCAAACATATACTGCATTTATTTTTGATGCAGTATTTCCACTCCCAAAATTGTAATTATTTGTCTAATTATAGGTACAAAATATATAGACAATCAAATAGATTGGGCTTATACACATAGCATTTCAAATTGCTATATGCATTTCACAGCTTGTATGTTAAGGCTTTCTGATTTTTGCCTCATTTTTATGGTAGAAAGTCCAAAGATAAAAGGATTATGTTAATCAGTCCAGGAAACACAAAATGATATTTAGAGAATAAAACTTTTCAAAAACCTTAGGTCTATAAAATAGTTCAAAGAGCAGCTGATCTAGTCGTGTTTGGTTTTCTCTGTGTGTATATGCGTGTGTATTTAAGGTAATAAAGACATACAGGAAGGAGGTCTCAAACTTCTACTGGGCCTCACAGACATGGGTTACTGGACAGCCATCCTATCCTCTGTGATTTGAAGTCTCATAATCTAGTTAATTTTAATCTTTAACCATTTCAGTTTGCTGTAGAAGTGCTGACACTGTTACAGTAATATATGGGGAATGACTTGTTCCTGCTTATCTCTAAATCATTCCTGGAAGGCATAACATAAGTGAGAAACAAGCAATCAATGACAGGTGCTATTACTATGGCCTTATGCAATTGTAACCATCAGGTTGTTGTAACCTTTTTTGGTTCTTTTTATCTGTAAAACCTGACTCCTCAGATGCCAATTTAGAGCACTTATTCTGGAAAACTGGAACACTTGTTTTCTGGGTAGCTATCCTCACTCTTATCTCAAAAGCTTTTTCTTACACTCTCGTGTGAGATTCTGTGGTTTAGGTTGACAGTAGCAAGAAATAATCTTTAGAAATGAAGTAACACAGTAGAGTTTTCTGCTTTTTTGAGTTGCTTTCTTAACTGAGCCAAACACTGACTTTGTATCCACTCTAGTTTTACAGGCTACATCTGCTTTTAAAATGAGTGCATCAAATTTTATCTGCAATAAATTCTTTATTCCCTTACTCTCTTATCACATTGTGTTTTTTTAAAAATCAGAAACTAAAGCTGTCTTGAATAGTAGCCAAACCTCAAAAGATACAGCTCTAAACTTAATCTTGAGTTCACAAAGGCTTCCAATCTTAGTCATAAATCATTTTTTAATGACTCATACATAAGATGTTGGCAGGGTTTTTTCTTTTAGCAATTTTAAGACTTGATGGCTAAATAATTTTTTTAACCTAAGGGCCTGAAGGATCCTTTAATACTGTCCCTCAACCCAAAAGGCCACTTTCCTCTGGATTCTTGAAGAAACGAGTTTGCCACAGGATTCCTGAATTAGTCCCTATTACCTGATCCAAAATCATTGTCTTAAGCAACCACGGCTACCGTCAGGTTGAGTTCCAAACCCGGTCCTAGCTGCTTTCAGACTCTAACCACTGTCTGGTTCTTACAACTGGTTATTTTCTCAACACCACTGTTTATTCCAGGTGTAGAAAACCAGCCTTCCTCCTTCACTCAACATTGCTATTAATACATTATTCTTTTATCAACAGTTTAAGGATAACAAAGGCTAAGCAGAGCATGCAGAAATAACTTCAAATTGAATTCTAGCCATCACTAAAGTTCTTTAGTCTACCCCATTACTTTTTTCCTGAAACTCCTTCTGTTTGCCATTGTTCCACAAACTTTTCCTTACTCCACTCCAAACCCTTCTGTCTCTCTTCTATTTCCTATCTCTATTAACCTTAGCCAAAGAGGGCTTTTCTCAAATTTCTGTTACTTCACTCTGCAAAAGGAATCTAAGCCCCTTTCTCTCAGTCTTATCTTCCCAGACACTGTCTAGTAACCTTATGACTAATACAAAAGCCCAAGAAGTTCACATTTTTTTCTCTGTGAGGAATGTTCCACCCTCCTAAATTATCCAGCAAGAGCTGTAGCCTATTCATAAAATATTTCTTCCTCCCTGTTATAAAAACATATCACAATTTTACAGTCAAATAACTTTTTGAAGCACAGTGAGAGAATATTCCCGTATCGAAATGATATGATTATCACTTAAGAAACGTGAATTATCTTCTGAACAATTTACTAATTCCTCAAGAGCAGCTCACTGTTATGTCTTAGGATAGCTTCTTTTGATTCAATTCCTTTACCTCTGCTTTGAGCTGGCATTCTCATTCCTAAATCCATTCAAACAATCAGCCAATCAACTAGCACACACCTGGGTGTGGGAGCCAGTCTTAGTACTCAGGGTACTCTCAGTACAAAAGGGGTTCCCAGAGCTGCCTATGGAGCAAGAGAGGAGAGGGTGGGAGTCTTGTATGGTTAGAACATATTTTGAAGACAGGAAGAACTCTATTATGCTATCATTAGCTTATAAGAACACTTTGGGCTGATGAAAGAAAGTTGCTTCATGCAGGCTGGTCACCCTTTCTCCTGTTCAAAAAGACACACTGCACACTTCTGCAAGTAAGTTAATAACACTAGCAATGCTGCCTCTTTCTTGGAAATATGTAGCGGTAAAATGCTTAAAATGAAATTGTTCTAAATTTTAACCTCTTTTCATTCATTCATTCAAACAAAAAGTATTTATATGTTTTGGGCCAGAGGAGAAGGCAGCTGCGTCTACTGAATTTCCAGGTATTGTTATTATATTGGTTGAATAAACAAAATTAAGACCTGTCTACTGTTTTATTGAAATAACAGATCTTCATAATTATAGTTCTGTGTCACCAAAGAAAACTTACTATATCTAGTACATTATTCTGGAGGGGACCAAGTACATCTTTCTATAAAGTTAAAAAGTAATTAACTCTCTAAATTTGAATGTTTTATAGAAAACTCAAATATTTAAAAAGGTACTTCTTTTCTCCAAGGATTTCGGGGCGAAAGTTTACCAGATAATGTACATGTCAGTTTTAGGCAACTGAATGTCTCAATATCCAAACAGTTTTCAACTGAACTTCCTCTCTAGATTTTACATTTATTTCTGGAATATCACATAAAAGAAGGGAAACTTGTGTAATGGTTTCTTACTGTTTCACTTTTGCTATTCTGAACCAGCTAAACAAATCTGTGAGGTACCTAAAGTTTTCGCCTCCTATCTTCCCAGCCCTTGGAGGATACTTTGAACCTGATATTCTGTGACTGCTCAGTGCTTCTCCAAGACTGAACTTGATAACATCTCATCTCTAAGTTATTCTTCAAAACACAGAAATCCTTGCTTATATTCCTTCTAACATCCACTGCAAACTGGTCTAATCTCATTAACTAACTCAACTGAACATACAACATGTTGACCATAGCTTAATACATAGCTATTACTATACTAATACTTGACTATAATCCCAGTGCTCTAGGAGGCTGAGGCATGAAGATTTTCAAGTTCTAGCAATTTAATGTCTTACTGAAGTCTAAACTAAAAAATAACAAGAGCTAAGGACATTGCTTAGTGTGAACATTCTGGCTCAATCACAGTTTTAAGATGGGAGATAGAAGCTTTGAAACTGTGCTGAAATATAGTAAACACTCACCAAATGTTATCTATTCTTCTTAGTCATTAACTGTGCTACACAGTTACGCAAAATTTAGTGAAGTATGTACCTTTTTGCATTTTTTAAAAAATGAGGGCAAATGCAAAAGTTTTAGAAAAAAATGCCAAAAATACGTGGACAATTTAAAAATACTGATAGCCATGTACATTGAAACTGAAAAGCAAAGCTGCCGTCTTCTCACAGATCGCTCACCTCAAAGTCTATCAGCTGCAGGTCAGCGATCAGTGTCACCAGCAGTCCGCTCTTGTAGAGTTCTTGTGCCAGCTGAGCCACTGTTTCTGTTGGGGGTTCCTTGTCGTTTGTGCCGCACAGAATTTCTTTCATTGCTTGCAGAGATTTTGACACTTCTTCTGAAGCCTAATGACCAGAAAGCATACTAACAATTTTTTGTTTTTGTCATTTGTTTTTGTGGTCTGAACCCAGAGCCTCATTCATGCTAGGCAAGCACTCTACCACTGAGCTACAACCCCAGTACCACTAACAGTTTAAAAGAATAAAAATTTTCAGGCCATTAAACTAGAAAACTACTTCTTATGCCCAGTTTGTTTATAATTAAGAGCACTGTGCAGTTATAAATAAATAAACCAATAGAAAACACAGCTTTTTGTTTTGGAAAATGCTACTAAAATTTATATGAAAAGATCTTTAATTTCTACTTAGTAGAAACAATTAAAATAATTTTTCTTTAAATTGTACTCATAATCTAAATTTGCTAGTAACTAAACAGAAAAATCACTCTTGAAAATTAGATTGAATCTGTTTTGAAGAGTTATCTGCAGCTACTAGTCTTTATTAAAAGCATTATATTAAGGTTTATAAGCCCCTATTTTCCTAATTTTTTATTGCACCAAATATAAAATCATAAATTGGCAAACTTTTTTGTCAACCCACTTATTCCTCATACATTATCACTATCTTTTTCTAAATGTGTCACTTAAAAATAAACAAGTCATTGCATTTAAGGAGTAATAGGCAAATCTACGGAGGCAGAAAGTAGAACAGTGGGTGCTAGGGCCTGGGAGAGAGAGGGGTCAATGAAAAACAACTGCTAGTGGGTACAGGGTTTCTATTTGGGATGAAGAAAATGATCTAGAACTAGGCACTGGTGATAGTTATACAATCTCATAAATACACTAAATATCATTGAATTGTATGTTGTAAATGGAGAATTATATGGCAATAAAAAAACCTATTAAAACTAGTACAGGTGGCAAAAAGCAAATTAACTTAGTTAACAATTATATTTCCTCAATATTCTTAAATTTTTTTTTAGTACATTTGCAGCATATAATGATGACATTTAATGCAGGAATTGGTGCATGTACACAAGACATCTGAATCCTTTTTACTTCCCTTTCCCCCCTCTTTCCATTTCCATTTGCAGAAGATCTATTTCCCTATTTCAGACTATCCATCTTTTACTTTCTCTTTAAATTATTTATGCTTTGGATTCTCATATAAGAGAAACTAAACAATACTTAAACTTTGTGTCTTATTTCACTTGACATTATGGTCTGATTTTCTCAATATGTTAGAGCAAGTATAGTTTTATTACTTTGTAATATGCAAATCATTACAACAAAGAAATGAGTAGAATAAGACAGATTACATTTAAAAAATCATGGTAGCAAAATGTTACTTTTTTTGTTGTTTTTGTTATTTTCTGAGACAGGATTTTGCTGCACAGTTCAAGCTGGTCTTAAACTCAAGATTCTCTTGTCTCAGCCTCCTGAGTCCTGGGATTAGAGGAATGCACTATCATGCTCAGACCAAAGATCTTTCTTTCTTTCTTTTTTTACTGGGAGTGGAACCCAGGGCCTTGTTGTTGCCAGACAGGTGCTGTATCATGAGCTACAACCCTGCCCCAATACATTTTATTTACTTTTTTATTTTAAAAACAAAAAAAGAATAAAAACAATGATACAGAGTTTTAAAACAAAATAATAGATGATTAACACTGGTTAATATATTGCATATTATTATTTTCAAAGTAGTTGTTCATATTACAAGATATAGGCATGAAACAATGATCAAAAAGTCAAATAATAAATATGCAACTGTTTTGTTTTTTTTTTTTGATGGATACAACTTCTTTAAAAAGGAGTCTTCCATATACTTATGTCCAACTGAAACAATCTTAATGTATTAAGGGCTGAAAGATTCTTAAATTTTGAGGTGAATCCACAAATGAATACTTTAAACATATAAAGAAAGCTAAGTATAATTATGAAGCAAACATCTTTGTGATCATCACCCAGGTCAAGAAACAGAACATTTTCACCACCTTTGAATGCTTCCTTTTCTGTCTAGATGTAAATACTTTTATAACTTTCATGAAAATTGCTATGGTTTGGATCTGAAATGTCATTTTTTGAGTTCATACCTTATCTGTCTTTTTGTCTTGCTTTTCCAAAATAGCCATGTTGTCTTTCAGAATTTTCACAATTTCTGCTGGATTTTTATGTGATTTACTAAACAAAGGCATTTTTTTTGTGTATGAAAAATCTCTTCTTTCAATATGGAATGCTAAAAACAAACAAAGCAACAAAAACGTTTATTCTTAATGTGCTTAACTTGTTATAGCAAAATGTCTTACAAGTTTTAGATAACATCAGTTCCACACTTTAAGATATTAAAAGTGATCAAACTAAAACAAGTTTTAAGTTTTATTTCAAATTTAAATACATATAAAGTAGTTTAAGAAAGATATTTCGAAAGCTTTGCCTTAAATTTTTTATTCAAAGTCTAAATTTTTCCTGCATTAGAAATACAAGAAATTTACAAGAATGATAATTAAGTACTTTTAATGAATAAGCTGATATTTAAAACAATATATTTTGATCAAAGAAAGTGATAATAATAATAATAAATGCTAAAACATATAAAACATAAATGAGATTACGACTCATATGATGTCATAAAGCAATATTCAAAAGCATACCACCAACTACTCCATAGCAGTCACAAAATTGCAATGTAAAATTAATTATTTACTCTTCAAATATTCACTGATTAAAAAAAAGACATGATGGAGGGTGAGGACACAATGGAGGAGAGTGGGGAAAAGAAGTATCAATTCTTTTTTTTTTTTTTTTTTGGTACTGGGATTGAACTCATGACCGTGCGCTTGCAAAGCAAGCTGAGCTAAATCCTCAGCCAAGAAGTATCAATTCTGATTGATAAGAATATCTAGAATATACATCAGAGAACACCAAATACGGCTTTTGTTGCCTTAATATAAGCATCAGAGAAAAGATCTGATAATCTCCAGCTAGAAGTGGAATGTTCATTACCTTATATGTATCAGCAAAGAATACTTCAGATATTACAGAAATCTGATATAATGAATCAAAAGTCTGTAAGTCAAGTGCTTAGAGATAATAACAGGTATCAGTATGGCATATACCCCTTTCAAAATTTTTTCTATACATAAAAACTACATTTTTGAAACAAAACTAAAATAACACTAATCATAACATTTGATGACTTTCTGCACTTTGTATATCCTGTATACTATTCCATGAGTATGTTTAGGTCTACTACAATATCTTTAGTATTCCATAATATAAACACAATTTATTTTACCAGAACCTGGTAGTAGACATTTCATTACTTTGATTTTTCTTATTAACAATAGTATAATCAATCAACAAAGAAAGAATATTATATACAAATGTATACACCAGTTGATAGTAGTGTCCTAACCATCTCTCTCTGTTATAACTGTGGCTATGGCTCCAATCACCCATCTTCCTATATTTCTATTTATTTTCTAAATCTGTTTTTCAGGATATCTGCAAGATCTGTGAGCTGCTTGATATCCATCCAATAAATTCCTTCAGGTAATAAAATCAGTATTTGTTGTTTGTGATCAGAATTCCAATGGTAATTGGACACCAAAATCATTGGCATGATTTTTTTTTATGATAAAACAGAAAACTTAAAAAAACATTTCCTGTTCTTAGCAGGGACTCCTCAGTTTGGGCTGGGTATATGAAAGAGGAGCTTGTTCACTCTTAGTCCAAGGAAAAATTTAAAAACCACAATAAGGAATCCAATCAGCCTATAAAGTTGATCCAAAGTTGCCAGAGAATATCTGAAGATACAATACATGAAGATTCTACTGTGAGTCTCAGATGGCACAGATTGCACAAAAAGAGACACTGGTTTTTTTAGATGTACACTATGTCTTTGTCTCTGTGAAACTCAGGAATGAAATTATTAAGATGTATTTAGGTTTTTCTCTATAGATCTTCCCTCTAATAAACAGATCTAAATGTAAGTAAATGTAGACTGGATTTAAAAGTTTGTGTAGTGGGTAGGGTGCACGCCGAGTCCCTGGATAGCTGGGCAGACCTATCAATCTGTTGCTTACTCCCTGTGGGACCCCCATTTAATGTGACCTCACTGAGACTCATATGCAAACAGGGATAGCAGCTGTTGCCAGGGGTAAAGATATGAGCAGCACGTGGAATAGGGTTTTGTACAACTAAGGCATTCTATAATGTTTAGCTGCTATCATACCACATGTTCCATGACATAATTAATAAATTGTTTCACCAAAGAGAAAGGTATAGTAACTGAGATGATTCTGTCTTAAATGTGCTTAGATATTTCTGTCTCCTTGACTCCATTACACTGTTTTGTTATTTTTTCCAAAATAGAAATTTATTCTCTGAGTGTTTAATATGCAATATTCAAATATTTGATATTAAAACAGAATTTTTTTTGTTTTGGTGTCAGGGATTGAACTCACAACCTCGCATTTGCCAAGCAGGCACTTATGCCGCTGAACTAAACTCCTGGCCTAAAACAGAATTTTATAAAGAACCTAAATGCATTTGTGTAATTGTTCTCTATGTAGTCCCACCATTATCAAAGAAAAGAAATATAATTGTAGGATTTCAACTAAATGATCCCTGCCATCAAAACAGAGCACAAATGACATAATGTGTTTTCTGATCATTACTTATTCTGCTTGGTCCTCACTCTGTCAGGCTAATTCTAATGCCAATTTGCTGAAATTGCAAACATTTTCATGTTTGGCCAGAATTTTCTGGTTCATTATCTTCCAGCAGTTCATTTGGTTGTTGGTACATTCATTTATTGGATGAATAAATAATCCTACTTAAGTACTCTGCATACGTATGTTGCTTAGTTTTAGGTGTAGGGGCACAAACATGAAAAACACAATCCTTGCTTTTTGGAGTTTTTTGTTGTTGTTTGTTTGTTTGGTTTGGTTTGGTTTTTGGGAGTGGGGAATAAACTCAGTGCTGGCCAGGCAGATGTTATGCTGCTGAGCTATATATCTGGCCCCTTGGAGCTTTTAAAATTCTTTAAAATTTATTTATTTATTTTTGAGACAGGGTCTTGCTATGTTGTCCAGGTTGGCCTTGAACTCACTATGTAGCCCAGACTGACCTACAACTCAGGTAATCCTTCTGCCTCAGCCTCCTGACTAATGGGATTACAGGTGTGCGCCACCATGCCTACCTTGGAACTTTCTATTAGGTGGAAAAAAACATTTTAGAGGTAATGGGAATATGTAACAATATACCATAGAGTATCTCTTAGTACAGTATCCTTTTTTTCATAGTTCAAAGGTATCTATTGAGAATTTAATAACTATAAAATATATTAAACTTCCTTAAAATTTAATTTGTATTTTTAAGTTTTAGTTTTTATTAGTACATGCTTACATCACATAATGATTACAACCATCCTGGGGAGTACGTACATGTATACGTCTCAATTCTTGTTTCATCTCCTTTTCCTATCCTCTCTCTACCTTCCATTTTAAACTTTTCGGGTTGTTTTTTTTTTTATGCTATGAAATTCAGGCTGGCCTTGAACTCACTATGTAACCTATGCTGGCCTCAAGCTCGCAGTGATCCTCCTGCCTCAGCCTTCCAAGTCCTGGGATTACAGAAGTGCACCACCATGCTTGGCTCTCATTTTAAACTTCTATAGAATGATTAATCTTCAATTTTGGAACTCATTCTTTAAGGGAAAGCAAAACTCATACCCTCAAACCATAGTGTTCCGACCCCCAGAGTCCCAATAAGTGCCGTAAGTTAAAGCAATTCCGGCTGCGCAGTTCTTGCGCCACCGCCAGCAGCCCCACTCCACTCCTAGGTGGAGCACTGTCCCCATCACTCACAGCCTGGAGGCTACTGTTACTCTCTAGGCGGCTGTGCAGGTTACCATATGTGCATCCTCCCAGCGACATCACCCCACTACCTAGTCCGGTGGCAGTGAACCTTTCAGAGCTTTCAATGATTAAAAAAAAAAAAACCCACTTTTTTTTGTTGTTGTTGTCTTTTTGAGACATGGTTTCACTATGCAGTTTAGGCTGGCCTTGAACGCCCATCAATCCCCCTGCCTCAGCCTCCCAAGTGCTGGGATTACAGGTGTGTGCCACCACATCCAGCACCTGCCTAGTCTTGACTGATAGACTACATCGAGAAGGAGATCTGTAAAATGAAGACATTCTGAAAGCAAAACAGCATATTTTGGACTCTAGATTCCTCGATGCCACTTCATGTTTGTTCTGAGCCTTTAATTCCTAGCATTCATCACTGCCAAAGACAAAGCGCTGAAAGTGAGGACAAAAGAAATGGAGGAAGCGGGTGTGGTAGCGCACTTCTATAAATCCAGCACTCTGAAGGCTGAGGCAGGAGGACTGCCTGAGTTCATGGCCAGCCTGGTCTACACAGTGGGTTCAAGGCCAGCCTGGACTAAACAGCAAAACCCTGACTTAAAAAAAAAAAAAAAAGAGGGGTTCCACAAACAGTGCTTTCTTGGAATAAGATGGCAACAGTGATTTTCCATAATACCTATCCCAGAGTTTTAAAACCATTACTTTAACATGCAAATACTCTTTTTTTAAATTTTATTTTGCTAGGACCTGTTTCTAGTAAATGAAGTTTACATTCATCATTGGGAGCAGGTACATGTACAGAACATATCTTGATTCTTTTTTATTCCCCTGCCCTTCTCTATCCACCTCCATCCTTCCACCTCTAGATCCCCTTTCCTCATTTTCATTATCATTGTTATTATCATTATTTTATGTTTATAACACATAATGTTGACATTCACTGTGGGCACTACGCACCACAGCGGACTGGACCACAGGAGATGGTGCCGTGTTAGTCACACGACTGACACCGGGTGGTGAAAGTTTCCTGGCGCCGAATGCTGCCCAGGCCACGCACATGCCCGTGTCCTCTGCAGGGTGTGATCTGACCCTGGCCATAAAACACACTGACTGGTGCTGGTCCTGCTGCACTCTTCCAGCTTCGAGATCGACTAAACAGAGTGAGCAGCCAACAATAGTTGGTTCTTTTGTTTTAAGCAGCATGGGAAAAAGAGAGAAATATCCTGCAGAGTTGGACAGAAAAGGTTGTTTCTAAAATTAAATGTCTATAAAGCTACAACAGACATAATAAGAGGGGGGAGAACTTGATAAAAGAGAGCGGGCCAGACAAATGCCTGAAGATTATATACCCTCCGAGGCACGCGTGTGCCGCGAGCACCATGCTAACCCAACTCAGCACCGAGCAGAAAGGACTCTACGAAACGCTGACTGAGGGCAACTGGCAGGGACAGTCAGTCTACATTTATTCCTTCTAAAAATATTCCTGACATGAGAAAAAAGAAGCAGGGTAGATCATGTCCAGTAACAAATTTCCTATGATGAATGTTATCACTGTGTATATCGAAAATGTACCAAGGAGCTGGGAGTTTACTTCAGCGGCGCAAGTGCCTGCTTGGCAAGGGCAAGGTCGTGAGTTCAATTCCTGGCACAAAAAAAAAAATCCAGTACTAAAATGTACCAATAAAGCTGAGGGTGGTGGCTCACGCCTATAATTCCAGCACTCGGGAGGCTGAGGCAGGAGAATTGTTGCAAGTTTGAGACCAGCCTGGGTTACAAAGTGAGCTCAAGGCCAGCCTGACCTGCATAGAGAGACTCTGTTTCAAAAAGACAAAAAATAAAATAAAATAAACCAATAAAATAAAAACACATTTCCTGAGCACCCATGCTATGCTAGGCAATGGGCTGGGAAACAGCTTCAAAGGGCTCACAATACAGAGAGATGTAAAAACACCCTGGGGTTTCCCCAGAAAATCAGAAAAGGCAACAAAAACTAAAGGGGGGGGGAAACAATGAAGGAAAGACAGATTGTACACACACACACACACACACATATATATATACATGGATGAAATTTTGTCATTTGCAGAAAATGGATGGACCTGGAGATCATCATGTTGAGCAAAATAAGCATTGCTCAGAAAGACAAATATAGCACACATTCTCCCCAATATTTGAAATCTAGTAAGACAAAAGAGAAAGTAGAAGGGAGACTATTATTAGGTAAAACAAAGGGAATAGGGGGGTGGGGAGGGAATGTAAGGGTGGGTAATACGAAGATATGATCGAAGTATGCTGTATGCATGCACAGACCTGCCAAAATAAAACCCACTTATCTACAGCCAATATACACCAATAAAAATGTAGAAAATAAACAGATAACAGAATAAAACAAGGAATAAGGAGTAGCTCAGTGGCAGAGTGCTTGCCTAGCATGCGTGAGGCCCTGAGTTCAATCTCAGTACTGAGAGAGAGAGAGAGAGAGAGAGAGAGAGAGAGAGAGAGAGAGAGAGAGAGCAAACTCTTTAATATGAACAAAAAACATTAAGGAAATAATATATAGATAATAGAAAAATCACAAAGGAGGAATTACAGCTAACAAACAGTAAATGTTTAAACATTCTCTATAATTTTAAAAAATGTAAACTCAGAGTGAAATACTGTTTTACCCACTATATAACAAAGCCTTTTGTTACTGTTTTGACAAAACTCAACTCTGCTGGTAATGCAATGCAACAAATTTTCTCATTATGTACTGGTGGAAACATAAACTGGACAATAATTTGGCCCTGTGGTTCTAGAACCTTAAAATGCTTACAACCTCTGACTGAAGTAGTTCCACTTCTGGCAGTCTGTTTTAAGAAAATTAAAATAAAGAATCATCTTCATGTGGAAAAATACATACTGCAATGTTCATTTTAATAGTGAAAAACTGAGAACAATCTAAATTTATAAAAGGAGAATAATTTTATTGTGACATATATTCATTTAATACTAGTACATATTACAGATTTTTTTAGACTAAACAATTTTTTATACATTAATACTTCTGAAATTCAGGCATGTCTTACAATTGGTGGTCTCTTACACTAACTGGCAGTGCTAACCTCTTTCCTGTTGGTACGTAAAGTAGTCATAAGCCTTACAATCAATGACTTCTTAGATTTCATGTAACATGATTTACAGACATAAAAGTATTTCCAAAGAATGTGAAATAGCATGGAAATGTTAATAGCAGAAATAGTTAGAAGTAGTATCTCACTTATAGGGGATAATTATAACTATGTAAAGCAAACAGAAATACAAATCATAGAGTCTACACATAAAAAATACTTTAAAAAAAGTTAATAGTGATTGCCTCTGGGTAGTGTAGTCTGCCATGAATGATTAATTTTCCTTTTCTTCCAAATGTTCTATTTTTTCCAAACTGTATAATAGACCATGCAAATGCTTTTACAGGGGAAACACCTTCTCTCAAATGATATTTTAAATGGACAAACAATCACTTTCTAAAATTTAAACTGTGGATTATATCTGATCATCAGATGTTTTCAAAGCATTAGTCATATATGATTTCTTTGGCTATGAAGTTTCATGAAGAGTAGTACTTGGCTTAGATTCTGGAGAGAAAGCCAAAAAAGATCATTTAGCTCTCCTCTTAAGGAATTCAGGTCCTGTAGATTTTATAGTAGACTTTGGCAGCTTTCCCTTTCCTAGTACACAGTAAGATTTATTCCTAACTTGTATGCGAGCACTGTTGAAAACGGCCTAGACTCAATCACTTAAGGGAGTAATTTAACCAGAGAGAGTGTAGAAAGGAGGTATCTAGGAAAAGAGGTCATAGGGCATTAAATGCCCTGATTATTCCATTTAAAATATTCCAAAGTGGAATAAATGTCTATCTCTAGGTTGCTAACGAGTATTGCCAGACTTCTATGTCTAACTTCCAACTATGCTGCTCACCAACAGTTCCAATTTTAAAGGTTTCCTTAGAAAAGTTAAGGAAGTAGAAAATTTATCTTTAAAGTCAACAGGAATCTCAAAATTTCCATAGATAAACTATATTAAAAAAAAACATATATGGGGCAACCTGCTCGGGAACCCCTTCTGTCTCTCTTCAGACAGAAGCTTTCTCTCAATAAATATATTCTACTCTTAAAAAAAATAAAAAACATATAAACCCAAACTGCTAACTCCCTGTAATACAATCAATTTAAAAATAAACTTCAATTTCTTTCACATAAGTTTATTTCAAATTTAACAATGACTAAGAGAGGAAAATTTCCAAAATTGTAACTTACAGTTTGTTAATTTAAACTTAAGACATATGAATCTTCTTTTAAACAAACAAAAATGACAGCAACAAAAAATTAAAATAAACCTGCCACCATGTTACAAAAACTTCAGAAAGGTTTCAAGATTAACTTTTTTTTTTGAACCAAGAATCAAACCCACAACCTTGCACTTGCCAGGCAGGCGCTTAGGCCACTGAGCTAAATCCCTGGCCCTATGATTAACATTCTTTTCTCTGTATTTGAAATAGAACTCACAGAAATAAAAACAATAAAAATGCATCAATGGCAAATAACTGATCCTTTAAGATTAATTTTTAAAATCTTGGTTGGATGGAGGTCACGTGAATATACATCTGTCAACACTAATTGACTTATTCTCTTAAAATAGATACATTTGTTCATATGTAAGTTTTAAAATAAAAATGTAGCCCTAAATGTTCTATTGTATTTGCTGTATCCAAGAAGACTCCTATACCAAAATCATAATTGTGAACTGTCTTCACATAATAAATTAAAAAGTATATCATTATAGTTATATAAGTTATGATACACATTTATTACAAAACACATCATTGATTTCAAAATATCTCTAAATCAGTATCTTCTTCCAATTTTTCCATTTTTAAATATTCATCCTAAATGTAACTGGATGCCACCACAACTGAATTCTGTACTTGAACTCCTACAGACCTAAGTGAAATCTAGCAGACACAAGTATACTTCCCCTGACAATCCTCTTTCTCAGTTCAAAATGACTAAGAATGGCTTTACTTTTACAAGCTTTATTTTGTTAGCAGAGTTTGAGGGAGTTTTCTAAAAATGGACAATTTATACAGAAATGGAAAATCTGTGAGAAGCTTTTTATGTATGCTCATTCATCTGGAAGTCGTGGCCAGACTTACATCAAATTAAAGCTCTTTTATAAGAGAAATCCATGTCTCTTAATCATTAGTGTTTAAGTCTAATGCACTGTAACACTGAAGTAAATTTTAAAACAGAATTAATGTATGAAGTTAGGTATGCATCTACTGATACATAGTTATCCAAGGGCCTTATTACTGTTCTAGAAAAAACTAGTTATTTCAGCCATTAGGTTCACTCATTAGTCACTTCACTCACTAGGTAATGTTTCTGTTTGTAGTTCCAATCATTTGTTGGAGCTAAAAAATTTCTACATTTATTAACTATTAGTGATTGTTAATCTATAGTGATTATTTTAATATAAGAATTTCATTTTAGGGCAGAGATCTGAATCTAGATCAGTATTCTTAAAAAGTACAAACTATAATCAAAGCACCAAATCTCACCAAAACTCACAAATGGTTACTCTTTGCAACAGAATTATCAAGAGACATTCATAATTCAGTTTTTTTAGTCTTTCCTATAAACACATACATAGTACATATACCATTAAATTTTTGGTTAGATACTGCTATTGTTAAAATTTTATAAGTATACTCTGAAATATAACTATTTCATAGCTTCTATAAGCCCCTGTGACTATAAATGGTCAATCAATAAAAATGTTAACATAGGACTATAGAGATGAAATGTTATTTAATTGAAGTTATTTCTTATCCTAGAGGCATCCACAATTGATTCAGTTTTTCTGGTTGGAAAATAGTATAATCCTGTATTATTTCCAAGTTGGAAGAGTCTTAATGAGTTTCTGTTGGAATTTTAAGACATGGAAGTTACAAAATTAGAAAGTATATTACGCATTTAGACAGTAAAGATTTCAGTTTAAGCCAATTACTTTAATTACCAATGGAACATTAAGTATGATCATAACCAATAGGCATGTTAATGTAGTTTTAGTAGACTTTTTCCATTGCTAAGGGAATATCAGTTAACTATATCTTTAACCACAATTATAAATTTACAGGTATATGCATACAATAGGAAATACACATGAATTCATTCAACAATAACATGTCATTTAGGTCTACTCAAACTCATTACTTTCTTTTAAACACAATTTAGAATACAATGAAGGAAGTCTTTCTTAATTAAACAGAAAACTTGTCCTGTCATTTAAAAAATCATCAAAGATAAATATAAGTTGAATGCATTATATTGTTTCTTTTACTGTATAAGTTTATTGCATTACTTTTAAATTTTACACATAGGTACTTTAGAGAAACTCTCAGAGCCAACAAAAATAAAATTAACTCAAAAGTACTTAATTTGAGTTTTTCAAATGAGTCACATTTCTTCATACTGGACCTAGTAAACATACGCAAATAGATAATACTTTTGAGTCTGTGTTGCTATTGACTTCAGAATGTTTCAAGTACTCCAGATACTTAGGTTTTCAACTATTTCCTTTCACTACCATCCTCATTCAGGATTGTCACCAAGTTATACCAACATCTTTCTTTCCCTCCCGCTTAAATTAGGCCTACCTACCTAATTATGCCTTATTCATATCTCACAATTCGATCATCTCTTTCTTATGATAAGAAATGCATGCACAGAAACCTCTTTAGCTTTTTCTTTTTTATTTCTGTGAACCAAAGAAACAGTTCAGTCATGCTGTAATAGTTATTTCAGGTGCCTACAATGTGCTACTCACTGGACCAAACCTCAGGAATGGCTAAACATTAAAGCAATGGCTTTATGTATATTCCTGTAGTAAGGAAAGATCACTAATTTCATCTTAAGATGACATATCATAAAGAGTATAATCAACCAAGTAAATATGTAAAAGTATCTAAAAATCCTGTATTATAAGCATCTTTACAAATACCATTCACTTACTATTAATATTACTATTAATCTTTTTCTTCAAGCATTAATATTTAGGATAAATAAAAATAATGTCTTCTTCAACACAATTGTTTACTTAGTTTCATACTAGAATGGATTTTTCTAATATCTCTCAAGTGATGATAGCTTTTTTATTGTGTGAATAAAATATATCCTTAAGTTATAATAAAAGCCCAGAAGTCACTTGATAAATTGTTTTCCAAAGAAAATGGATTCTAAATTTCCAACAATCCACTGAAATAAATTTCTAAAATACAAAACACTTGTAAATTGCAAATGACTTATTCTTTGTTTCTATATTTACATTCCTGTGGGCTTAAGAAATGGTACCATCGCTAAGATAATACCAGCAAATGAGTAGTTTAAAATAAAAGAAAACTTTTTTCCAAAGAATGTCAAGTTCAATGCAAATTTTTCATCCATTTAAGGACTGAATATGGAAAATTATGTGAAGAATTAGAAGTTGGTTGGTGATATTATCTCTATTACATTTACTTTGAACTTTAAGTATATGGTACTGGTCCAGAAAAAGACTTCTACAAACCAGCTAAGTTGCTTCTAATACATAGGTCAATAGGAAAAAGCAAAACAAAACAAAATATACAAACAAGCAAACAGAAAAGATCCCACAAATGTGACTATACAAAACAGAACCTGTTCTTCAGGCTCCTGTGTACACAGAGGAAATACCAGAAAAAGCATAGTCATTTTATATCTAGAGTACAAACCCTCTTAACGTGTTTACTGATACTGCAAAAATTTTCACTTTAGCCTATTTACTTGATCATTGGAATCAATGACCAAGGGCATGTTTCTTGAAACTAGTACAGGATAGATTGAAAACTTTGCTCAATATGATACACCTTTGTTCAGTGAGTTAATTTAACAGTTAATAATATACATTTCCTTCTTTCCTTCTAAGAAAAAAACATAGTATGCTTTCTGTCCATTCCTTTAAGCATATATATCATTTAGTATGTGCATTTATCATGTAATCTCCTATGCAAAGATGATATAAATGAAGGCACTGGAATATAATTCGAATATAATTAAAGAAATTATTTTTCTTTTCTCTGCTCTTGTACTTACACACACATACATACATACACACACACACACACGGACCCCTACTTGGTTATAATAGTTCTTCAACAGAACAGCATGATTATATGAAAGCTTAGTATTAGCTCTAAGTACAAAATAATTGCTTTATTCCTTCACTTAGAAATCTGTATGCATTCATTTTATATCAAATGGCAAATTTTACCGATAAATTTTCTAATTTTTACTTTCATTTTAGAACTTTGGAAAAATCAGGATTTACTTAATGGATATCAAAGTAGCTGTCAACATTTAAATTGTATATCTTTTTAAACTAATGGTATCAATATTTTAATTTGAGTTATGAGAAAATTATGCAATTTACAATAACTTATAAAGTCAAACATCACAATGTTAACTTTAAACTTTTGGACAATGTACAGAAAAAGATAACTTCATAATTTTCATGCAGTTAAAAGAGAGGCATGAAAAATAGTATAGTGTCACTATTTTATTTTTGGAAACTCTGTGTAAATAAAAACCCATTTCCAAAATAAGATATTCCATGGAACAGAATAGTTGGTAATGGTTCAAGTGCCTTAGGCAACAGAGAAGTATTGTTTTGTAGTTGTTGTTTTTTCAAGCCGCTCCTAGTAACAGCAGTTCATCATGTATTAAAAAACAAGGTAACAGCTTAATTTTAACTATATTAGCAATAACTGTAGAACCCCAATTATAAACTGAAGTGTACCATATTAATTCCTTTTCTACAACCCAAACCAGTAGACATAACTTAGTGGATACTCACCAAATGGTATAGAAACACCAAGGCTTGTTTAAGCAGCAAAAAGTAGATACATGGTGAGGTGCTGAAGACAGCTCTTTCTTGGGCTCAAAACAATTTGGAGTAAGTAGTCTTTATCTTCCATTTAATAGAGAAAGCCTCCTGTTACCAAAGCGTGGCAGAGAAAAGAATTTGCACAATTCCGTCTCCACTTTCTGCGTCTCTGAAGAGTAACAGTTACCACCGGAAAACCTTAGTAGAAAATGATCACTTGAACGCTCACACAGAGCAGCTGTAAATTTCCACTCTGCTTGTTCTCAGATTCCAAGCCTTGTCTCTTAATCTGTCACAGGCAGTTCTGTTTCTGGTCAAACCAGCTTGCTTATTCTTTTCCTCTCCCTAACATGCACTTTTAGACACACTCCACATAGTCACAGCTCCCTCTGTTTCCCTCCCTCCCCAGTGTGTAATGTCACAAGAATGTGTGTAAGGCAATAAAGCTGTGGCAAAATTAATTCTTGGGTGAAAAACGAAAAAGCCTAGAGATTAAAAAAAAAACATTTTTTTCATCACTTTTTATCCCTTAAATTTTTAACTTAATGCATAGAGCTTTGTCAACTGCTTCATCATCTTTGCTTAAAATGTAAATAAAGATTTTCGACAAAGGCATGCAGATAGTAATAAGAGATTCATCTTAATGTGTTAACTCCTCAGGGAAGATACTTTTCCCAATCATAATAAAGTGGTGCAAGTAAATATGCAAGTAACAAGAATTTACTGTGTGAGATGTAAAAAACAAGGAAGATTTGGATTAACATGTTTATAATTTAAAGATTGTAACTTTATGAAAAGTTAGTGAAGTTTTAATATGGTGTGTTTTAAACCTAAACCAACATTTATAGTTTATAAAGGGAAAATTATAAAGAACATAGAAAACACTGACACAAAAAAAGCTAAATAGCTTAATCATTTATTAGAAGATATAATTATTTCATCTGGAAATAAAGTTTTTCTTCCTATATGCATTCTAGTCAAGATGTATTATATTTCTTTAATAAGAATTATAAGTGCTAAAGGGTGCCAAAAATGTTTTTAAAATTGTCATATACCTGTAACTATAGAGTAAAATATCTTAAAATTATACATCTTTCTGTGAAGCTTGGAGATAAGGAATTAGGTGGAAAGCTGAATGGGATGGTGGCTGACAGGTGTAGAAGCACTTGTACAATTCTTTGGAATTAGGAGGCAATGTACACAGCTTGGAAAAACACTGGCTCTGTATAGAAACTAGTCAGAATTGATCTAGAACTCTATTTCAGTCCCCTTGGCAGAGACTGTCTCCTATTCCAATCTAAAGTTTTAGGCCCTTCTTCTGATATATTTCTCCATTACAGAGCTAACAGAAGTAATTATTAGATCTGTTATTAAGTAATACATCAATATTACTATTTGTCAAACTACAATATCACTAAGAATATAAATTTAACTGATAAAAAGTAAATATCTATAAATAGTGGTTTATAAACTTTAAGAAAAATAAACAAATAAAATTTTGCTCTAAGATATAAGTTTCTTAAAATAAACTGGTTCATTTAAAATAGAGTTTTAATGCACAAGGTCTTGGGTTTGATCCCCAGCACCATACACACACACACACACACACACACACACACACACACACAAATACAGTTTTAAATATATTATAAGGTACTTTGTTTATTCCTTAACACTTAGGAAAGAAATATCAGGTCTATAATACCAACTACTCAAGAAGCTAAGGCATAAGGATTGTAAATTCAAGGGCAACTTCAGCAATTTGATGACATTCTGTCTTAAAATATAAAAAGGGCTTCATTAGTCTGCCAATTATTCTTTCAATTAGTAGTTCCATAAAAATGTTAGTTTTATTTCCTATTTTTAAAGAGTTGTTAAATGGAAACTATCCTAAGTCAGTAAGGGGTATTAAGTGGCTAGTACCTTGGGTTATATTCCAAAGAGTTCTGGTAGATATCAAAGAAATTCAAATTTTATAAGAGTGGTTATTAGAATAATACTAATTAAAAAACTTTTTAGTTACTTTAAAATTGGAAGACTATATAAATCTATAATGGATTCAAAGTCACTAAGTAAAGTCAAAGAATTTAAAATATATAGGAGCTAGGGATGTAGCTCAGTGACAGAATGTTTACCTGAACAAGCAACTGCAAAAGCCTTGGGGTTTAACTACCCCCATGTATATACAATTAATAAGATAATAACATATGATCATGAGTACATTTGATTTCTACTAAACACTATTTTTAAAGGTGTACACAAGGTAAAAACCCTGAATAACTGAGTAACAGACAATGGAATTGAAATAGTAATGAAATACCTACCAACTAAGAAAAGCTTAGGGCCTGATAGAGTCACTACTGAATTCTACAAAAACTTTAGGAAAGTTCTAATACCAATACGCCTCAAGCTTTTTAATGAAATAGAAAGAGAAGAAATACACCCAGAGTCATTCTTGGAAGCTACCATTACTCTGATTCCAAAATCAGACAAGAATCCAACCAAAACAGAGAAGTGTAGGCAATCTCTTTAATGAAAGATGCAAAAATCCTCAAAAAGTCACTGGTAAACTGAACGCAAAAAATCATCAGAAAGATCATATACCATGACTAAGTAGGCTTCCTGCCTGGGATGCAAGTATGGTTCAATATAACGCAAAACACTAAATGTAATTAATATATCACATAAGCAGAAGCAAGGACAAAAATCACATGATTATCTCAACAGACATAGAAAAATCCTTAGACAAAATCCAACATCCTTTCATGATTAAAAAAAAAAAAAACAATGAAGAAAATATAGAAGTGAGGTAAGAGATAGGGTGTAGCTTAGGCTGGCTGGGAGGAGAGGTGTGGTGGGATCCCAGAAGCTTGGCAGCACTGCCTCTCAGGGCCCAGATGTAGAAGTTCTTGTGGATTCCCATCACAAAAGGACAACTTACAAAAATACAGATGCCTGGAGGAACCCACTATCACGTCTTTTTCGCAGTAGCCCACCTGGGTCTCCAGACCCAGGATGTACTTTTATTTTTCTCTTTCCTTCTTATTCAGTCCAAATTTGCCCTGCACAGCCAGTTTCCCCCTCACCCCTACTTTTCAAATAAACTTTTGGCACAATTTTTGACTTGTTTTGTTAAATTCTTCAAGGCAAGAAAAACCTGGAGTATGTTTAATTGGTGAGCTATTTCTAAAACGAACTACTCAATAACAGAAGGACTTTATGTTAATCTAATAAAAGCAATTTATGACAAACCTACTACCGCCATTGTATTAAATCGGGAAAACTTGAAAACTTTCCCTGTAAAATCAGGCACATGACAAGGATGTCCATTATCACCACTCCTGTTCAACATAATACTTGAAACATTAGCAAGAGCAATTAGGCAAGAAAAAAAATGAAAATATAGGAAAAGAAAAAGTCAAATTATTATTTACAGGTGATATGATCCTCTACATATAAGACCTCTTCCCAAAAATCCACTAAAACTCTTAGAAGTAATAACCAATTTCAGTACTGTTGCAGGATATAAAAATCAGTGGCGCTCCTGTACACTAATAATGATCCCATTATTTTCCCCCATTATGGGGGGGCGGATACCATCTACAGTAGAACCAAACGAAACAAATCAAATACTTAGGAATTAACCTAAGGAAATGAAGACCTCTATGACAAAAAACTACAGCGCTTTGCAAAAGGAAGTTGAATAGGACATCAGAAAATGGAAAGATATCCCTGTTCCTGGATAAGCAGAACCAATACAGTCAATATAACCATACTTCCAAAATCGATGTATAGATTTAACACAATCCCAATCAAAACACTAACAGCATTATTTATTCTTCATTTTAGGACTGAGAAAACAATCATAAAGTTCATATAGAACCAGAGGAGACACAGAATAACAAAAGCAATCCTGACTTAAAAGAACAAAGCAGGAGGCATCACAATCCCAGACTCAAAGTTATATTACAAGGTTACTGTGATAAAAGCAATATGATACTGGCACAAAACAGATATGAGAATCAAGGGAACAGAATGGAGAATGCAGAAACAATTTCAGCTTTGACAAAGGACCATAAACATACATTGGAGGAAAGATAGCCTCTTTGATAAATGATATTTAGAAAAAGTGGCTATCCACATGCAAAACTGCATCTAGACACATCTCACCATATCCTAAACTAAAATAAAAATGGATCAAAGGCAACCTACAGAATGTGAAAAAGTTTTTCCAGCTATACCTCAGAGGACTAATATCTAGAATTCATAAAGAACTCAAAAATAAATTGGATAATATGGGTATTAGACACTTCATAGGAGTATTGATGACCAATGAATACATGAAGAAATGCTTACCATTGCAAATTAAAACAATACTCAGATTCTATTTCACTCTATAAAGAATAGCCACTTTAAGAAATCAAATAATAACAAATACTGGCGAGGTTACAGGTGGCTGGGAGTGGGGGTTTCTCCACTGGCAGTGTAAATGTTAAACCAGTAAAACCACTATGAAAATTAGTATGGAGATTCTTCAAAAAACAAAAAACTGAAATTCCATTTGATCCAGCTATTCCCCTTCTTAATATAATGATACGTGCATATCTATGCTTATAGCAGCACAACTCATAATAGCTAAATCTTGAAAGTGACCTACGTGTCTACCAACAAATGATAAAAATACACAATACAGTACTATTCTGGCAGAAAAAAGAATAGACTTGAGGGACTTGTAAGAAAATGGATGAACTTGAGGTCATAATGCTAAGTGAAGTAAATCAAACATACAAGCTTGAATATCACATGGTTTATCTTATATGAAAACTCAAGTTATCAGGCCTGCTATTTAGCTCAGCGGTGTAAGTGCCTGCCTGGTAAACACAAGGTTGTTCAATCCCTGGTACCAACAAAAAAAAAAAAAAAAAGAAAAGAAAACTAAAGTTATAAAGGACAAAATAAAAGATAATAGAAAACAGGGAGATAGATCTTTCTCAAATAAGAAAGGGATCAAAAGATGGAAGAAGAGAGGAGGGAGAGCAGGGAAAAGGAATGAAAAAAGGAATTGGGCTGTACTGCATACATGAATGCACTCCACATGAGGAATGTAAACTGTATGTACTACAAACATGTAGTAAATTTTTTGAAAATGATGCATAAAAGGAAATCACAAAATAAGACCTTATTAGGCCACAAAGAATTTATTTACTATTTGAGGAGAAGAAATGGGACAAGCTTCATTCCCTAATTAAAAGCACGATAAATACAGAAGTTATTTTAAAATTTTCAACAGGTAAGCCAACATTCATTTAAAATGTTTATTAATACTTGAAATTTAGACAAAAAAGAACATTCTTCAAAATTATTTAGACAGAAAACAATGACACAATTTTGGGGAACCTTTAATTCAGGAAATGATGGAGTAATGGGCGGGAATTACTTTTCAGCCTTACATAATTAAATAAGGACAAAATATACACAACAATATTTTTCAGACACTGGCTGCAAGGCAGGTCAGCACAGTAATCCCTAAGGCAAAAGAAACAAACAAATTATGCTTTGAAATAGCTACAGGTTCAGGAGGAAAACCCAGATACAGGGACATCTCCCTGAATTAAAAAGCCAGAGAATTCAGGATAGCCAATGGGACAAGAATTCACAAATTTCTATCTTGGAGCAGATATCTGCAAAGACAACCCTAGAAATATGAAGAAGTTTCCCCTCAAATCTTCATTGAATTGTCAATCAATATGTCTGTAGGAAAATTCCCCAAGTCAAAGTAAAATCCTTGAGAGGAGCAGACAGAAAACTTCCCAGTACTCACACAGGACTGGGAACAGTTCATGCTTGCAAAAGAAAGAATCTCATAATATACAAGAAATCACTTGAGTATTCAGAATGTTATGTCCTTAGTAGAGGGACCAAATAAGGTCTATATTAAAAATTACCCCAGTCGCTTCTAATAGAGCTTAGAAATAAACCTTGAAAGGGTCAAGTCCTTACCTAATAACTTGTCTATTCCTAGAATAGAATTTAAGAATGTTTATAGGAATGTTGAAAACACCTAACCAATATAAAATTGACAACATCTGGCATCTAGTAAGAAAGTACCAGGTTAGAGCTGGGCATGTACCTCAATAATAAGAGTGCTGGCCTAGCATGCTTGAGGCTCTAAATTTGCACTACAAAAAACAAAACAAAGAAACAAAACCAGACATGCAAAGATGGAAGAAAACACAAGGCATAATTATAGGAAAAAAACCAACCTAATCTATAAAAACAGACTCACAAGTTACACAAATGATAGAATTTCTATAAAAAGACATAAAAATGTCTAACAAACATAATTCCATAGATCCAAGAAATCATAAGAAAATTAAGTACATTAAAGATAAGTATGCTAAGAGAGATATGGAAAATGTAAAAAAGATCCAAAAAGTTTTTTCTATAAATTAAGGCTAAATTTCCAAAAGAAAAATTACACCAAACAGAATGTACAGCAGACTGTACACTGCAGAAGAAATGTTTAGTAAACCCAAAGACATAATGAAAGAAAAAAGGATTTTAAAAAAAAAAGAAGGAAAAGAAAAGAATGGCATATCCTTCAACAGGGGAAAGCCTCACACAGGTATGTAAATATACCTTTTATATTCCATGAAGAAGGAAGTAGGGGAAACAAAACACAATGCTTGGAGAAATAATAGCTGAAAATGTTTTGAATTTAATGAAAATTGTAAACTCATAAATTTAAGAGAACAAACTCCAAACTGGGTGTGGCAGGACATGCCTAAAATCTTAGTATTCTGGGAGGCTGAGACAAGAGGATCACAAGTTCCAGCCCAACCTAGGCAATTTAGTGACCATAAAAAATTTGAAAAGGGCTGGGAATGTAGCCATGTGTAAAGAAGGCCCTAGATCTAACCCCATACTGAAAAACAAAAGTCTGTCATAATCAGATTAAGAACATACTTAAAATACCTTAAAAGAAAAGGTCTATTACATACAAGGAAACAAGTAAATGAGGGGAACTGGGGGTTTAGTTCAGTGGCATAAGCGCCTGCCTTGCAAGCGTGCCGTCGTTGGTTCGATTTCCCGGTACCGATTAAAAAAACAAAACAAACAAACAAAAAAACCCAAGGAAATGAGAGCAGACTTCCAAAACAATGCACATCAACTGGGCACAGTAGTACATATCTTAACCCCAACACTTGGGAGGTTGAGGCAGGAGGATTTACAAATTGAGGCCACTTTGGGCTACCTAGAGTGTTCAAAGCCAGCCAAGGCTGCTTAGCAAGATACTGTTTAAAAAAAAACAACAAAGAATTTTAAATGTACATAAGAAAGTAGCAGAGCAATGTTATCACAATACTGAAAAAAACTCAATATCTTTCAGAAATGAATGCATGGAAAAGCTGAATTAATCACTAACAGATCAGAATCACAAGAAATATTAAAATAGGCTTTAGGCAGAAAAAAATGTTATACTAAATGGAAATCTTCCAAAGGCATGAATAACACCAGAAACAGTGGCCACATAGATATGTAAATATGATTCTTTTCTTTATTTTAAAAAATCTCTTTAGAAGAGAATGTAGTTTTAAAGCAAAAATAATAACAAAGTATTTGGGGATTTATGTCATCTGAAGAAGTCAATTATTACAGCAGAGCAAAAAAGGTCAAGATGTGGCAAATACAAAAACATGCCTTACGCAGACTGTGAAAAATTAAATATGTATACTCAAAAATCAAAAACAATCACTAAATAAAAACCACAAAACAAAAATCCAAATAGATACAGCTAATATTCTAATAAGTAACACCAAAGAATATAATACAATTGTTCTTACTATTTAAACCAAAAGAAGGCATAAGTAAGAGGAAAAAGGAAATGAAGTGCAGAAGGGACAAACAGAACAAATAGGAAAATGGTGGATTTAAGTTTGTCTTCATCAATGTCAATATTAAATACAAGCATTAAACATAAATATTCTAAGTGCCCCAATCAAAATTATATCAAAATCTAAAGGGGTAAGAAGCCAAGTATATGTTGCTATAAGAAACTCCCTCCAAAAATAAAGACACATGTAAGTTAAAAGTAAAAAGATGAAAAAGATGCACCATGCTAATGTTACTTAAAAGGTAGATGAGATATCTATATGTGGTTTTGTTGTTGTTGTTGTTGTTGTTGTTTTTGGTACTGGGAATCAAACTCAGGACCTCAGGCTTGCCAGTCAGGTGGAGTGCCACTGAGCTATATCCCTGGCCACTACCTGTGTTATTATAGTATATCTCAGAGTAAAGACTATTAACAGGGATAAAGAACATTTCATAATTATAAAGGGGACAATTCATCATGAAGGCATAACCATGCTAAACATTTATGTATCCAAAATCAGAGCTTCAAAATACATGAAGAAAAATAATAAGAAAACTTAAAAGGAGAAAAATACAAATCCACAATTATAGTGCAAAATATAAATATTCTTCTCAATAATTTACAGAAAAAGTAGTTTCAAAAATCAGTAAGGACATAAGACTTGAACAGTGACATGACAAATTTTGCCCAACTGACAGGTATCAAAGAAACCACTCAATAAAAGCAAAGTACACTATCTTACTTACATTTCTTTTTTTTGTGCGTGTATGTGTGTGTGTGGAGGGGAGTAATGGGGATCGAACTCACGACCATGCACTTAGCAAGTAAGCATTTAAATCCCCAGCCCCCTCTTATATACGTTTCTTATTGCTGAGACAAAATACTCCCAAAGTTAAGGGAGGAGAGGTTTATTTTGCTCCCAGTTTGTTGAGGTTTCAGTCCATAATTGGCTGGCTCCAAGGCAGGGTAGCTTGGCAGAGTGGCATCACAGAGGAAAAACAGTTAATGACAAACATAAGGTAGCAAAAGAAAGCAAGGGATGATCACAGTTCTTTCTATCCCTTATTTTATCCAGAATACTTAGGGTGAGTAGCACTCATACTCTTAATGTCCTTGATCCTAGTATTATACCATGAATCAGTCCCAGCATCACACACTGTAGATCCAGCCACCTCTGAAAAAGTCCCATCTACGACGTCATGAAGTTTCTGGGGGACAGCCAGACACAAGCCACAACATACAAATTCCTTTACGTGTGATTACCATCACCGATCATATTCTGAGTCTAAAGCAAGCTTGAAAAAGTTTGGAGTATTTAACAATGTTCTCTGATCACAGTAACTGAGAAATCACTAATAAAATATACCTGGGAAATCTCCTAATATTTTGAAAATAAACAGCACACTACTAAATCATCCATGTCAACAAAGAAATAAAAAAGGAAAGTAGAGAGTATTTTGAACTGAAGGAAAAATATGACATATCAAAATCTGTGGGCCACTGGTAATAGAGAGATATGGTTCATATCAATTACTTACATTATCAGGGCTGGGGATTTAGTTCAAGTGCGTAAGTGCCTGCCTGGCAAGCATGAGGTTGTGAGTTTGATCCCTACTATCAAAAAAAAAAAAAAAAAAAGAATTACTTACGAAAAAGATAAGCCTTTACTGACCTTGGTTTCCACCTGAGGAAACTAGAAAAAAGATAAGCCCAAAGTTAAAAGAACCAAAGAAGCAATAAAGAGCAGAAATAAAGTGAAAATAATAATGAAACAAAAATAGATTTGAAAAAAATCAATAAAATTTATAAACATTTAGCATAAGTGACATAAAGAATAAAGACACAACCAATGTCAAGATGGAAACACTAAACCATAAAAGAGAAAATACAGGTGAACATTCAAACTTTGTGTGGAGAAGATACAGTGATTTTTTTCAAACCAGACATAATAAAGAATAACTCATTGAATTTGACTTGGATTTAAAAAAAAAAAAAACAAGAACTTGGGATGCTGGGAAAACAAGTAGCCAGCTTGCCTCTCTGGTAAGTGGCTGATGTCTGGCAAGCTGCAGCCTCCCCAGGGTGAGAACCATCAATGTTTCCTGAGATCCGCGCCATGGTGGAACTTGGGTGCTGGGAAAACAGGCAGCCAGCTCACTGCTCTGGTAAGGGCCTGTGAGCCTACCAGCGTGCAGGCTAAGAATCAAACATCCATCCCACTCCCCCCACCATGAGCAAGTGAGAGCCAGAGATCTGAGCATCTCTTCTGAGTTTGACTATATGCAATATAGCAAAAAGGGGATTTCCTTCTGCCATCTTTTGAAGGCAAATATTTTTATCATTGTTTTGCTCTGTTCTGATTAATGGTATTGCTCTATTCAATATTCTGTTTTTATAAGTTCGGTATTTCCTTCAATTTTTTGTACCTGATTGAAGAAACAATTATTGTAAAGAAAATGAGATATACTATTGTACCTATTGCTGTTATCGAGGTAACCTGCTGTGAAGTTCTGTACCAGTTTCACTACAGTGTCTCAATTGGCTTTGTCCCATCTTGTTCTGCTGTATTGTACTACCTTCAAAAAAAATTAAATTAAAATTTAAAAAAACACAAGAGAACTTCTTATAAAACTCTTGAGAACTTTTATGTATGTATGTATAATTTTTAAATTATTTATTTATTTTGGATAGGGTCTTACCATCTAGTTTAGGCTAACCTTGAATTCACTATGTAGCCCAGGCTGGCCTCAAAGTTGCAATGATCCTCCTGCTTCAGTCTCCCAAGTGTTGAGATTGTTTTAATTTTTGATTAGTATCTGCTTGCAGTACATAATGATTACATTTTTCATGGGGAGTTGGTAAACGTACATGACACATTTTAATTTTTTTTTTATTACCTTTCCCCACTACCCTTCATCTCTAGGTCCCTTTCTATCTGCAAAAGATCTATTTCCTTATTTCCTATTATTTACCTTTTATGTCGCTCTTTATTTATATTTTGGGTTTCTCATATATATATATTTAAGCCTATATGTTTGTTTTATTTCACCTAACATGTGGTCTCAAGGTACATTCATTTTCCTACAATTTTGAGTTGTTTATTTTCTTTATGGTAAAGTACTACTCTATTGTGTATAAATGCCAAATTTTTTTTTCTTTTTTTTTTTTTTGTACCAGGGATCAAACTCACAACCTCACGCTTGCCAGGCAGGCGCTTATGCCGCTGAGCTAAATCCCCAGCCCTGATGCCACATTTTTCTTTAAGCATTCATCTGTTGATTGATATTATAGGGTACTTCCAAGATTTAGCTATTATGAATTGTGCTGTTATAAACATGGATATACATGTGTCACTGTAATATTATTACTTTAAGTCTTTTGGTAAGATTCCTGGAAGAAAAAATAGGTGGAATGGAATTTCTATTTTTAGTTTTTTAAGAAATCTCTACACTGGTTTTCATAGTAATTGTACTACTTTACATGAGTAGTCAGTAATAATAATAATGATGGTTCAAAATCTGGCTTGTCATACACACACACACACACACACACACACACACATTAGGTGTGGTGGTGTACTCCTATAATCCCAGCACTTGAAGCAGGAGGGTCATTACAAATTCAAAACCAACCTGAGCTACACAGTGAGTTTAACGCCAGCTTGCACTGCATAGTGAGAGCTTGTCTCAAAAAAACCAAAATAAATAAGTAAATAATCAAGACTCTAACATGGAAAATAGCAAACAAACAGTATTTCCATTAATTGTTACATCTGAAATTTAGTGCAATCTGTGGATTAATGCTGATTTTACTTTATTTATTTTAAATAATAAATTTGTTTTTATTTAATATATAATAGTCATGAGAAATAATGCATTCACTAAAAGTCTTTGAACTGGGAGTAACAGACACAATAAGTAAATAAGTTCAACAATAAAGGAGATTTAAAGATCACATAACCAAAAACTCTACAGCAATGTTTCTTAGCCAAGGGAGATTTTGCATCTCGCTAAGGAAACATGTAATAATGTTTTTCAATGTCACAAGTATTAGTCGACTATGAGAATCTAGTGGGAAGAGACCAGGGATGCTGCTAAACATCCTACAATCAGAAAACATATACCCCCAACAAAGAATTATACAGCCAAAAATGTCAACAGTGCCAAGGATGAGAAACCTTGGATTAAGCCAACCTCAGGCTAAGCTTAAACTATACCATTAAAGACACTTCTTTTCTTGTCATGTTTGTCCTATGTTGTCTTCATTCATAGCTGGGCTTTCTCTACATGGTGGCAAAGATGGTACCTGATAGATTATGCTGGTCCTTAAGGTCGTGGTCCTTATGCTCTCAAGAGGCTCTTGTTAGCCATCTGAGTCTTTGAAAAATGACTCTGGTTCTGTTAGGATCAGGCAACTAACAGTGAACTAGTAGAAACCACAGGATGAGATGCTCTCCTTGGACAGCTTGGCAACTAAGAATGAGTGCTAAGTGACTGACAATACTAAGAGGTAAGAGAGGGGCACAGTGAGAGCTCACACTATGTGACCCTAGAAAATGACTACAGAAAGAGCAACTTAAGTTTTCTGTCAGGCTACTTTGAGGCATTATGTGAAATGTTGGGTGAAATGATCTGTACTATAACTGCAAAAACTATACCCTCAGGTTCATTTGTGTATTATATACTACTCTATAATGCAACTTGGATGGGTATTATATATTACTGTACAATGCAAGCTGATTGCCAGGTCCACACTTCCCCTTTCCCAAATCTATAATTTCAAGAATGATGCTGCCTAACTTTAGGCAAGTTTTCCAAATGAGATTAACAGTGCATTCATCCTTTATCACACTTGTTTAGCTCTGGCATCCAGTTCCAAGATCTCTGTTGCTTACATGCTCTCAATCACACTGGAAGAAGTTTCTCATGGTTTAAGCACCCTGTGACTTGAGTATAAATTTTTCACCCCAACATACCTCCAAAAAACAAGGCAATGGAAAAGGAGAATATCAGAAATATACTTTCACATGAAAATGGGGAGGTGAAGAACCATCAGTACATATAATACTTTGCTAGACAGGAAGAGCAAACATCCTCTCCTGGGAAGAAAAAGGAGATGAGTTCCTTAGATACCAAACTGGATGCCTCCAATTTTGGTTTCTAGGAGATTCTCCCCTAACCACTGAACTCTGAAGTTACACTTAAGAAGGTTCCATGGGAGGTTCCTATCCAACGTCTTTCCTGCTGAAACAGTGTACTTGTTTTTTGGTCAACTTTAGTGCCTGTGAGTTGTGAAGGGATAGGACTTCTTTGAAAATATAATTGCCTTAGAGTCTTTATTGGCTTTTTTCTCATTCATGCATTTGTCTCTTTTATCCAGTTTCTAAAGGCTATAGTGTAGATATAAAATATCATAGCTATACCTTCACATGGTCTAGGAATAGCATTTGATTTATTCTTCAATAACCTTAAACTAAGAAGGGAGCCCCAAAATAAAAACTGCTCCCTGGCTTGTCACACTGCCCTATTTCAGACAGAACTAGGGATATAGTTTAGCCACTGAAGATCATTTTGTTTTAAGTTGTTGCAAACATTATTCACAATCAAGTGGTTAATAATTCTGGCCACAGAGTCTCTAGAATTAAGCAAACCTGGATTTCAATGTAACATATCTTTAAACTGGAAATAACAACATACACTTCCAGGACTTGTTATGGAATCACATGAAATAATACACATAATACCTGCCACATAGTAAGTACTAAATGTTCATTATTGCTCCCTTTCTTAAAAAAATTATGTATTGAAAGTATGTAAGTTGGGGCCAGGGATTTAGCTCAGTGTCATAAGCGACTGCCTGGCAAGCGGGACATTGTGAGTTTGAACCCCAGAACAACAACAAAAAAAAAGTATGTAAGTCTGGAAGTATGCCATGACTACTAAAGAAAGTCCTTTTTTTTTTTTTAGTCTTTTAGTACCAGGGATCAAACTCATGACCTCACACTTGCCAGGCAGGTACTTATGCTGCTAAGCTAAATCCCTGGTCCAAGAAAGTCCTTTCAATTCTATTAACATAAGCATGGATTTAAACTGATTAGATGTTCACAAAATGTTTGAAGTCAAGCATAAGACAAAACTGTATAAATCTGTGGGTAGACTTAAAATGAATGTAAGAAACCAAAATATGACCTAAGAAAACTATTATGAAGCAAAATAAACTGAGTAATTAAAGCAAAAACAAATAAATAAAAGTATATAAGTCTGCTTGTGGTTGCCTTGTCACTACTCTGGAATGGAACACTAACAAGCAATGCATAACTCACATCATTTTATTAAATCCATGGCAGATAAAAGTGTTACACTAGGTGCAACAAGGATACACACATTCACCTACCAACAAACCATTAACCATGTGCATAAGAACTTTTGAATTTGTACTATGCCAATCATACCAAAGTAATTTCATTAAAAGCAGTGTTGCCATGGATGTAGCATTTTAAAAATGTATAGAAAAAGGATATACAGTCTGGGATTTAGCTCAGTGGTATAAGCTCCTACTTGGCAAGCATGAGGTCATGAGTCTAATCCCTGGTACTGAAAAACAAAACAACAAAACAAAAAAGAAAAGGGATATAGAAAGCTTAGATTTTAGTCTGACTTTACCGTTTACTTCACATGTGCACTCGTAGAAGTTAATTATCCTCTGTAAGCTTTGATCTATCTCTACACATATAGAGAAATACTTCATCTCACCTTCAGCAGAATTATGATATTTTATACATGTACATATTCATACACAATTAGATACAAAAACAAACTAGAAAACTAGTATAATGGGATGAGTTTAAATAGATTTTTCCAATGTTCTAACCCACAAAAAAACTAGATCATTAGATCAAAATGGAATTTAAGGAACATGGTTAAAAATACATACAATATATTACCTCAGATCAGATTATTCTAACCAAAAACTAGAGTCATAGTAGGGGCAAGGAAAATAAGAGTATTAGCCATTTAGGCCTGGAGATTTAGCTCAGTGGCTTAAGCACTTGCCTGGTAAGAATGAGGTCATGAGTTTGATCCCCCATACAAAAAAAAAAAAAAAAGAAAAGAAAAAAAAGAGACTACTGGCCATTTAATTAAATCAAAAAGTATAAGCAACCTTAAATATTCTAGAAATGCTTTGGGGGCCCATGATATTTATTAATTTGAAATTAATAACAAAGTACAAAGGAAATGCTTCATAATCTTTATTTTGTATTCTATTAGTCACAACTTTAATTTGAATAATTGCATAATTTTTGACAGAAAATAGTTTTTATAATGAGCTTCCATCAATACTGCTAACACTTTTAGGACTGTTAATAGCTTATATGGTATTTTGATAAGAGTTAGAAAGAGAGACATTGGTGTATTATATGGATAAATTGAACAACAAATAGTACATTTGGGCAAAAGAAAAGCACCCTTTTCTTCAGGCAAATGCAGCTAGCCATGTGTGAGCCTAGTGTGGGGGACCACCTGGACAATTCTTGAAAGAAGAGCAACTATATTTTCATTGTGGGTAAAATTGGCCCTATCTCCATGTATTGATATGTACAGAGCTGGCTGGGCTATTGTTGCACCCCTTCAATTGGTTTTAAGCAACATAAATTGGGCTGGCTGAGGAACTGATGTGTAATCTTTGAACCAAAGTAACAGTTGCTATTTCCCTGCCCGGTGACTCCTAGAAAAACATGGTTGAGCTGGGCAGGATGGAGAGCCATGTCCCATGCTGCCTACTGGGACTGAGCCTCGAGAAAGAGGCTATGACTTCCCAAGGCAGAAAAGATTACATATCAGAGCTAAAGCACCGATAACAAAACATTATATACTACCTCAGTTGTGTTATACAGAATACTTTCTCTGCATTTCTTGCCCTCTGCATATTGCAGAGGTGATCTCAGGCCTCCCACCTAGCCCAGCTCATGGAGGTCAGGCATTTCCCACCACTCTGTCACTCATCCCCAAGCCACTGCCCTCATGGAGAATTAATAAAACCTAGGTTGGGCCCTGGGTTATGGCCTTTGTTCTAGTGAACCATCACCTTGGCTGGACTTAGGATCTCCTTGGCTCCCCAATATAAAGAATTAATATTCTAATAGGGGTTATAAGACCTATACCAAAATAACAAAGCATGGGATGTTTTGTCACTGTGGAGAGCAAGATGGTGGAGCAGTAAGCAGCAGAGAAAACATCCTCTCTGGGCGTCATTGTCCAGACACTGGAAAATAGCATCGTGAGGAAGACAAGGAGGAGGAAAGTGGGTCCACTGGAAGAAGGAAGAATCTGAAGTGAAAACTGAAGCCCACAGAGAGTGAAGAGAGAAATTCCAGTGAAGAAGGAGGTAGCTGGTGGTGCCTTCTCCCTGAGACAGGACTCACTGCGTAAGACGAGCAGGTAAAACCTGCGGACCCAGAGTGATGGTGACAGCTGGTAAGCCAGAGGCCTCTGCATAGAGATGTAGTGGTAGAGGGGAGCAGCACACGTGAGTGACTGCATGTAAGGAGTGTGAAGCAGAGACTCTGGGCCAGTCCCTCTGGGAACTTGTAACATTGGCTATGTCCCCGGTAGTGTGGTTTAACTACCAGGTCATGCTGAGAACAAGGTGCGAAAGTGAATAGCATCAGATGCAACATATAGATCAAGGCAAAATTAGGATTATTAGAAATTAAAGGTGAGGTAATGGAAGCATGAGCAACTACTATTGTTCCCAAGCATTACATAAGAATGAATGGAAGGGTACCTTGAATGGCTAAGAAAAGTTTTTGTCTTGTTTAATTTTTTAAAATTTTATTTAAGGAGAAGGAAAAAAAGCAAAACAGAAAAAAGACTACTTTCGTTATTGATTTATGTTTTGGTAGAAACAATACAGAATTTCAAAAACAATAAACAGTAAGAAATCACTAGTTGATACATTACATATTGTCTGCTTGGAAATAGTTGTTCAAGTAACAAAATTAAAGCATACAAAGTAGACATTCAAACAGTGAGGCTGCAAACAGTTCTGTTCACCGATCCAACAAAAACTTAGCAACATGGTTATCAATCCTACACACTTAAATATACATGCAGTTATATCCTTTAGAGCACTTTCATTTCCTCCTTTTGCTTTTTAAGTCCATTATCTGTTTAGTTATATCATGTTTCAGGTTGCTCAGTACCTTACTAATCTGTTTTGTTGTTATTTATTTTTTTATCTTATTTATTATTCTTAAATTTTATTTATTTATCTATTTATTTATTTTGAAAGTAGTAAAATACAGCAGAACAAGACAGGAAATAGCTAACTGAGGCAGTGCAGTGAAATTGGTACAGAACCTCACAACAGGTTACCGGGATAACAGCAATAGGTACAAAAGTATATCTGGTTTTCTTCACAATAGTTGTTCCTTCAATCAGAGCAATGTCGAAGGAAATACCAAAATTATAAAAACAGAATATTGAATAGAGCAATACCATTAATCAGAACAGAGAAAAGCAGAGATAAAAATATTTGCCTTCAAAGAGATGGCAGAAGAAAATCCCCCTTGTTTGCTATATTGCATATAGTCAAACTCACAAGAGATGCTCAGATATCTGGCTCTCACTTGCTAGCGGGAGTAGAGGGGGATGAGATGGATGTTTGATTCTTAGCCTGTGCTCAGGTAGGTTCATGGCCGACCACCAGAGTGGCATGCTGGCTGCCTGTTTTCCCAGCGCCCCAAGTTCCAACATAGCGTGGATCTCAGTAAAAGCTTCTCTGGTTCTCACCCTGGGGCAGCCACAGCCACTTAGCAGAGCAGCATGCTGGCTGCCTATTTTCCCATTTGTTTAATTTTGGATGTGACTTTTTTTTGGTACCCAGGATCAAACTTATGACCTTGTGCTACATCCCCAGCCCTTGTTTGTTTACTTTTGAACTCTTGGTAGATTGAGAGACACAGAAAGGAAATGACACATGAAAAGTAGATAGGGATAGCAAGATTCTCAAGCTACACAAAGATTCTATGTTGGAAAATCACTCTACTGTAATAAATCATTAAAAGTATGGCATGAGCTGGTGCTCTGGAGTCAAGAAGAAAAACAGGATCTAAAAAGAACATAATAAAAAGGGACAAGGAAAGAAGTAGGCTTAGTGAAAGGACAGAAAACCATAAACCACTCACCCTTAAAATGTCAAAGGGAACTATTTTCATGGTTTCTCTTTCTATGCAGATAGGAAACTTGTTATAATAATGGAAATCTTTCAGTTTGACATTTAGTTTTCAGATTCAAACAAAGCCATTTATAGAAAAGAAACATAACAGTTATAATAAAATGTTCAGGAAATACACTGAAGGAAAAACTCTATAGAATTAATACAGTAATTACAATGGACTCTACTGGGTTTGAGGACCAAACCCAGCACCTTGCACCTGGTGGACAAAAATACTTCATAACCACAGGCCTCCATTATTTTCACAAAACTCCATTATTTCATAAATCTCCATTATTTTTAATAATAATAGAGTCTATTATATTTGGTCATTAAGAAAATTGACTCTGCAGCCTTCTGCCTGACTTCACATTCTTGCTTTGTAACTTCGATATTGGATAAACTTGGGCAAATTGGGGCCGGGGATTTAGCTCAAGGGCATAAGCACCTTCCTGACAAGCATGAGGTCATGAGTTTGATCCTTGGTAACACACACACACACACACACACACACACACAAAACCCTTGTGCAAATTATAAAATAACATTTGGTTAATTAATTTCAAAATTAATTATAAAATAACATTCGAAATTATAAAATAATATTTGATTAATTAATTTCATAATTTGAGCTTTTATACTTAGCCTCACTGGAAAAGTTTATTTTGCAAAGGTGTATAACACAAAACGTATTTTCTGAATAGACGAGTTTATAAGTAGCTTTAATTAATTTTGGTTAACTCCCACATTCAAGAACTTTGGCATAAATATTACTTTACAAGATAGCTTAACAATTACTTCTCTAATTACAAAAGAGAATTTCTTCTTTTCCCAATGTAAGTCCTTTTTAAACTCTTAATTTTCCTTGTTATTTATTAAATTTCATGTTCACATATGATTCTGAACATTTCCAACTGTATACTCGTAAAATAACAACTTCATAGTTCTTCATATTTTGGATGTATCTTCTTTCATTCCATAAAATTTCCTTTTCTTTCTCAGTTTCTTAGGAACTAGATGCAGACGGCATAAGATATTAACATCTTTGGTTCACTTAAAAAGAAGGAAAGAAAGATTTGGACATCTCATTGGATAAAAATCATTTTTAAAGCTCGGTGCAGTGACATATGGTTGTAGCCCCAGCACTTGGGATGTTGAGGCAGAAGGATTGTGAGATCGAAGCCAGACTGTGCTATGTAGCAGTTTCAAGGCCAGCCTGAACTACATAGCAACATAGCTATGTAGGAGACAGGGATTCTAGGTTCACAGTTTCAATATTTCTCTCCTTCTAGACTACAGGGCTTTGCTATCATGAATTCAGAGTTTCTGCCTCAGAGTCTCTCCTACCTTAGCCTTTTGATTTTTAGAAACCTTAGAAAGACAGTATGGTATCAAAATACATATAGAATCAGCCAGAAGTGGTAACACATGCCTATAATCCCAGCACTGAGGAGGCAGAAGCAGAAGGGCTGCCATAAGTTTGAGGGCAGCCTGGGCTATACAGAGTGTATTCTAGGCCAACCTAAACTACATAGAGAGAAGCTATCTCAAAAAATATTTTAATTTAAACACAGGATTTAACAATTAACAGTTTTAATGCAACTCCAGCATTTAACAGTCGATTTCATATTAGGAATGTGACATGTAACCATAGCTCTAAATGACTTAGCAGAAGGTAAAAATTATATGGAAAAAAATTACTTAAAAGTTTGAGGCTGGGGACATAGCTCAGCACTAATAAAGCACTTGCCTAGCATGCACAAGGATTTAATCCCCAGTATCTCAAAAAAACAAAAGTTCTAACTATAATTATAACTGAACTGTATAATACCTTGTGATTTTCAAAGTCATATATGTGTACATATACATACACACATACATACATAAAGTACTGTGTGCGTGTGTATGTGTGGGTATATATGGTCCTAGGAATGGAGCCCAGGGTGTCATGTATATTAAACATGTGTTCTACTGAGCTGCTCCCTTAGCCCCTGCAATATATTCTTACTCTAAAGTACATTAGTAGTATGTTAAGACATAAATAACGTATTACTTCTTGTCATGTGAAGACACCATTTAATTCCTTTATTAAATATTTATTGTCCTCAAAGAGACATATTTCTTTTTATACCCTACAAAGGTTCTATTTTTTCCTTTCTAATGTTCTCATTTCCTTCTTAGCTATAAAGAGCTTTTTTAGAATTTAAGCCCCTAAATATAGCTGATCAAACCTCCCTTTAAAAGAAAAATGATATAATGGGTCATAAAATATAAATGCCCATGAACTTCTATATACTTATCAGGGGCTGGGGATTTAGCTCAGCGGCGTAAGTGCCTGCCTGGCAAGTGCAAGGTTGTGAGTTTGATCCCCGGTACCAAAAAAATAAAAAAATAAACTTCTCAATAATCATTTGTTCTCCTTCTATTTCTCTCCAGGACCTGTATTATTAACTGTCAAGTAGTAAGAATTATAAGCATTTTAATTAAGTAATGATAACAATCATAAAAACCTTTAAAATTTTTGTATTATGCCTACCAGAAAAATTTGTAAGATTAGACCACCTGTTCCCGAGAAGTAGGGTCATTGTTTTGACAGTATCTGTCCATATGGTTCAGAGCCTTTAGAACTGGTTTGGGAGGAATTTGGAAAGGTTTAGAGTTGCTGGCTAAAGAAGCCCCAGAATGTTGTGAGTTGAGATTGATGTGTGCTTCTGGTGGGAACTCAGAAGACCAGTATGTTAATAAGAATGCGGACAGTAAAGACCAGGTTCATGAAGTTTCAGATGGGGAACAAGGACTCCATTGGTAGTCCAACTAGAGGTCATTGATGTAACGCTCTGGCAGAAAATTTGTATCCATTTTGTCCAAGTCCTGAGACACTGCAGGAGACTGACATTACAGCAATGGACTAGTCCGATGGAAGAAATATTAAGGCAGCTCAACATTCGGGCAATGACATGAGTTTTGCTAGCTACTTTTATCAGACGTACAGCGGGAATCAAGAGGAAAAGGCAGAGCCAAAAGATAGAAAAAGTTTGCAGTTTTACTACAAAGGAAGTACCTGCAAAATTGAGTCCACGGAGAAAGTAGTTACTAAAAAGATTAGCATTAAAAAGAAGTGAAATATGTTGCATCAGGACAACTGGAAAGATGGGCATTTCAGGAATCAAAAAGACCCCTACCCATCACAAGCTCAAAGTGGAAAAACTTTAAGTGGAGAAGAATGGCCCTGGATACCCTGTTCTAGAAAGGCCACCTAGGGGACTCACTTCACTGTGTTCAACCATCCAGGGAGTCAAGAGACCACTGCAGCCATGGTCTAACAAAGCCCCGCTACTGCTCAAGCTGGTGGCATCACTCACATTGTGCTGGTTTCTCAGGAACACAGAATGCAAGAATTATGGAGTCATAAAGGTTACCATCCTAATTTCAAAGGAAAGCCTACAAAGCCAGGCAGTGTGTCCTTAAGAGAGCTGTGTGTGAAGCTATGAGAGCAAATCCAAAGGCATAAGGGAAACACCAGAAAGTTGGAGCTGCTAGAGGTCAGGTGACCTACAATCAGCAAGGCCATGGGTGTGGGGCTGCCTAAGCTCTTTGGAGCTCACAACTCACTGCCCACTTGCCTGTGCTGAACACAGAGCTACAGCATGTAATGGTTTTTGGTTGGGTTTCAGTCTTGCTTTGGTCTCGTTCCTTTTTAACACCCATCTCTCTTTTGGAATGTGAATGTTTATCCTACAGCATTGTGTGCTGCAAATATTTAACTTTCTTTTTCAGTTTTGCAGGGGCTCACAGGTAAGAGTTTGCCTTGAATCTTGAGGAGACTTTGGATTTGTACTTTTCAACAAGCTGTAGCTATTAAGATTTGACAATGCTTAGAGATGGACTAAATGCATTTTCTATGACATGTGCCCTTTTGGGGACCAGGGGTAGAATGTTATGGTTTAGATCTAAAATGTCCCCCCAAATCTTGGGATCAGAGCAAGGTGTAGTAGAAGAGGTGGGTCACTAGGGGATGACTTGTAAGCAGATATTCTTGCTCTAGAATCCTGTATTCTCTCTTTCTCCTAGCTGCCATGGAGTGAGCAGCTTTCCTCTTCCATGCCCTTTTGCCCTGCCATTTCTGCGTGAGAGCCAACTGACTTGGGATTGTGCCCACTGGACATCATAAGCCAAATAAACTTCTCCTCCTTTAAGTTGTGAGTGTTAAGTATTTTGTCCCAGTGACAGGAAATTGACTAATAGACTACCTCTACGTATAAGTTTTCTCCCAACCTTCCTATGAACCACAGTTCACAATATATTTAATTCTCTGAACTTGCATTATCTATCTGACAGACTCAGTCTGAAACACCCCTTTTCCCAATAAGAAGAATTTATAATATGAATTTCACTGAAATACATTCTATTTTTGTTTGTTTTCAGTTGGGTGGAGATTGAACCCAGGGCTTCGTGCATGCTAAGCTCACACTTTATCACTGAGCTACACACCCAGCCTTAGTACCAAATTCTTTTCTTCTTTCCTTTTCTTTCTCTTGGCGGGGGGCACTACCAGAGCATCAAACCCAGGACCATGCACACCGTAGGTGATATGGTTTAGACCTAAAATGGCCCCCAAAGACTCCTGTGTTTAGAAGGTGATTGAATTATGGGGGCATCACAGCTGACTTGCCATTAGGAGTAGAGACTGGATGGAAGAGGCTGATCACTGTGACCAGAAGGGTGTATCTCTTTCTCTGGCTCTTCAATCAATTCTCTTTGCTTCTTGGCCACCATGATGTAAGCACTTTCTTCCATGCCAATCATACAGAAACTGAAACTTCTGATTGCTTGTGAGACTGAATGTCCACCTTCTTATTTGTTTTTGAATTTCTTATGCAAACTACAGGTCTATATCCCTGTCTCATTTATCCACCAGCCTTGAGATTTCTCTTACAAAATTTAATATGTTCTTTCTTATAAATATTATTTTATTCAGTTCAAATATTTCTCTTAATCAGTTTCATTTTTTATTTTTGTTTTGGATTTATTAACATTTGTCTTTACAAAAAAATTTCAGAATATTTGGTAATCTCTGAAACAGCCTTCAATATATTCTTTTACTGCAAAACTGAGAAGCTACCTGCTGCCAACAAAGGTGATAAGTGTGTTAATAGGTGTGATATGTACTTCCCTTTCAAGTGTATTTTGATCTACAACATTTATATTTAGTTGCAGAATTTAACACACCCTTTTTCACACTGCTAGCTAATGTGCAATAGGCTAGATTTAAAGTATAGATAGATGGTGACAGTAATTCAAATGTAAAACTAGTACACATAATACAAATGCTGTAAATGAACCAAAACTTTTCTATAGAAAAGGAGTGCACACATATAACGTTACTAAAGAGATAAAATGGCTTCCAGCCTATACAAATTGGTTATAATCTAAATTGAAAGCATAAACATATGTATAATAAAAATTCACACAGTGCACTGGTCAGCCACTGGAGCTATGGTGGGAAAAGGTTAAACTTTGCAAGGCCTATCGCATACCCTTTAGGACCATCTGGTCCCAGGGTGTATATATTTCTGTTATCTGTTATCTTTGTCTGATGTTATTGAATATTTGAGTCCTGACTGATAATTCCTGTTGTTTATTATTCAAAATCTCATACCTGTTTCCTTCACATTTTTTACTGAATCACACTGAGAGGCTTAAAGTTCACAGAATACAAACAGGAACTGAATCTTCAGGCCATTAACTGTTACAAAGACATCTTTTTCTATTCACTTGTCAATCTATTTTCTTGAATTATTTCTTTTTTAAAAAAAGTTTTATTAAGAAAGAATTGAGCTGGCTATGGTGGTGCATGGCTGTAACCCTCACACTCTGGGAGGCTAAGGTGGGAGGGTCCCAAGTTTGAGCACAGCCTGGGCAACTTTGTGACTTAGTGAGATCATGTCTCACAAACAAAACAGAACAAAACAAGTAAGGGGACTGAGGATGTAGCTCAATGTGAAGGTCCTGGGATCAACCTCCAATACTGTCAGAAAAAAAAAAAAAAGACATAAGTCACACAGATTGAAGTGTATCACATGAAAAGTTTTGGTGTGACACCATCATCATGTCTAGATAGGGTATCACCTTCTCTTCCTGGTCCCTTGGTAATTCTTCTTTCTCTTACCCTGCTGTACCTTCTACATCTGATTAAACATCCTTTCTGTCAGTATAGATTAGCTGTATTTTCTATAATTTGTAATAGTTGTAATCAGATAGTATAGATTTTTTTATCTAAGAAAAAAGAAAGCATACACCCATATGAAGACTTGCATACTAATAATTCATAGTATCTTTACCTATATTAACTAAATACAACCCATTTTCATCTACAATGGCATAGATAAACAAATTGCAGTATATCCATAGAAAGGTACACAACTTAGTAATAAAAGGAATAAACTACTGATAGATACATTTTGGTTGTATCTCAAAATAAGCTGAATAGAAGCAAAACAAAAAAATGAGTACTTATGCAGGAGTGTAGTTCAACTGTAGCGTATGAGAGAGGCCCTGAGTTCAATCCTTGGTACTAAACAAGGAAAAAAAAAATCAAGTACCTATTTCTTGCCTTGTTGTAAAAAAACTACCACTTTTTTTCCTTCTACTTTTTTGTTTATTTTCCTTTCATCAGCTAAAAACAAAGCAAATTCTTTTTTTTTCTTTTTTTTTTTTTTGCAGTATTTAGGACTGAACCTAAATTTCACACTGAGCAATACCATAAGCCCTTTTTGTCTCAACAAGTTGCTAAATTGACCAGACTCCCAAAGTACTAGGATTAAAGCTATGGATCACCATGTCTGTCTCTTATTTTCCATCTGTCAGTGATTATACTTCCAATAGTAGTTTATCTTTAGTTAACAAAGTACACAGACATCAGAATATCAAAATTCCATTCAACTACTATTGGCTTACCTGTCATTGTAGGTCAGTACAACATCATAGTTTTATCTTTTTGTTAATCACAGTATCATCTTATATATATTCATGTTACCCATTTTCTTTATTATTTCTTCTTTCATTTCCTTTTAGAACCATTTTCCTTCCAGAAGTATAATATCTAGAACAATACTCTTTTAGTGTAAACTACAATTTTCAAGTCTCTTTTGTGTTTGGCATTCTGCAGTTTATCAACATGTCTATACATTTCTTTATTTACAATTCTTTGGTCTCTTTAAATCTGAAGATATGTGTGTTTCATCAATTCTGGCAAATTTTCAATGGCAACTATGAATACTGACTCATGTACATTTCATATTTTTTCTATAATTAGATAATCTCATAATCTCTTGTATTTCCAATATATGTTACTATCTGTACTGTATTAAAATCTATCAAGTTTCTTTCTTTTTAACTGTGCCTATATGCTACATTAACCCAGTTAATTTTAGGTGGTCTATTATTTTTTATTTCTGATTTTTACTGATTGGTTTTTAAATGTGCTTTTCATAGTCTCTGACATTTTATTTATGTTTTAGATTCCCTTTTATTCATTTATTTTTTTGAGACGGAGTCTTACTATGTAGTTCAGGCTGGCCTTAAACTCACTATATAACCTAGACTGGCCTTGAACTTATGGTGATCCCCCCACCTCCACACTTACTGAGTGCTGTGATTATAGGCATGCACCACGGTCCCTGGCGGAATCCCTTTTATTAAACATATTGAACATTTGTTTTATGAAATGGATACTTCTGACAGCTGAAATATCTGTGGATCTGTTTGCTGTTTATGTTGACTCTTACTAATATTTTTATTTATTATCTTTGTTACATTTTGCGATTCAAAAAAGAAGTATTCATTTATTTGTTACAATTTTATAACCATACATCCTTTCATGGAGGATTTATAATTTTTTTCAATCAGGTACCTAAGAATATTACAGACCTTCCACCACTTGGGGAGTTTTAGAACAATAAAGAGAGTAAACTAAGGCCCTAAACTTAAATAAATGTGATCCGTAACCAGGAATTATTAAGACTTTATATCCAGAAATAGAGACCTCTGTAAGGTCTCTGATCAGCCTTCTTACCTTTCCGTAAGATTCAAGGATTTTTTTCTCTTTCTCATCCTTCTCTATGCACAGAGCTCTATGTCAATAAAGCCATGACTGCACTAAAGTATTCAATGACTTCAGCACTTGCTTACTTTGCAAAACACACTTGTTTTGTTCCTAGTGACAAAGTTTCCCTTATTTTCTTACATTCATTTTAAAGGATATTTTTATATGAATCTAGTTTTATACTGAATCTAGTTTTTACATGTTTGGCAGAGGAAGAGATTCAAGGTCTCTTATCTAGCATATCTTGGCAGGTGGAAGTTGAATTCTTCTGCAACTGCTTTGTAAAATTTAAATCAGAATACTGTATTTATTCCTGATAAAATTTTAGTATGCTTAGCATAAGCTACAAATCTGTCAAGAGGAGTGATAATCTTGATATTGAGCTATATTATGTCTTACCTTGGAAGTTATAGATCATTTGCAAATTTGTTTCAACTTTCTCTGCTTTTTATCAGCACAGCTTCTGAACAAAAAATGAATTTCAAAATTTATTGTTAAAGTCTTTACAGTAAACCCAACATATTCTGTCATTGCTGTAAGATAATTACAAGTCAGATTTCCATCATAATGAGTTACAGATAAATACAAGCAGGAAAATTTCCTTCCCCAATTACTTCAAGAGGCAGACATTTTAAAAAGTAGCATTGTGCTATCACGCATTTCTCAGACCCAGCATGTACTTCTGTTACAGGCAGCTGAGCTAGTTAGAAATATTACAGGCGAAAAAAAAAAAAAAAGAAAAGAAATATTACAGGCGGTCAGACAGGGTTAGGCTCTCCAAGAAGCTGGCACAGAGGACAAAATGTCTTGTGACCTTGGAGGAGACACACACCTCTTGCTGTGGGCCAGATCTCAACACAGAAGGCAAAGCAAATGCAACCACACCCTTAAACATAATCCTTAGGGATTAAATCTGGATCACCTTGAGAAACCAGGAGTCATCATCCCAGCCCTCTAAAGGAAGTCGCTGCTCTGTAAGAATGCCACGTGCTAAGTGACTTGCTTCCCCATTTGTCCCTAATTTGGCCAATTTTACTTGAATAATTAAACTTACTGATTGACCACAGATAGCTCTGTCCCACCTCATGCCTGTCTACCATGAGAGTTCCCAGTTTTCCCCACTTTAGATCCATCTCACCTCATGATTTTACTCTATAAAAATCCTTAGAAAATACAGGATCTTTAGCAACCCACTCAGGACCCCTTCTGTCTCTCTGTTAGACAGCAGCTTTCTTTCTCTCAATAAATATATTCTGCTCTTAACTTCCATTGTTCCTTAAATTCATTCTCAAATTTTAGAGAACACAAACTCATACTGGACTTACAGTAGATCAGGAATTTTGTTCCCCTATATCACTTGTATTTTTGCTTTTACCCTCTTTTTCTTTGTTCAGCCCAAGTTCACTCTGTGGCCCTGGTTTCTTCCATAACCATTCACCCTGCACTTTGCAAACACACTTTTGGCACTGTTAATGGCAACAGGGGCCAGGAATTCAGCTCAGCAGCACAAGCGCCTGCCTGGCAAGTGCAAGGTCTGATTTGATTCCCAATACCAAAAAACAAAACAAACAACAACAAAACATACACACACACACACACAACACACACACACAAATAGCATTGAACTGGATGAAAAACACATTTATAGTCAAGGGAAACCAGTAGAAATATGAAAGTTTGGCTTGCGTAGATGGAGCTTTAGTACCTCTGAAATCTCTATCTCCAATAGGAGGAAACAATTTATCTGAACTAGCATTTTATATAAAAGGGCTGTACAAAACTTTTCCATATTTAAGGAACACATTATTCCTGTTATGTGTTTGGTAATCTTTTCATTTTTCTATTACTTTACAGCATAAAACATAGAAAAGCTGGTTGACTATGTTGTTGTTGGTTGTTGGTGGCAGTAGTAGGCTTTTTTTTTTTTTCTTTTTTGAGACACTGTCTTCTAAGTCACTAAGTTGCCCAGCCTGGGCTTGAATTTATGACTGTCATGCCTCAGCCTCCAAGAGTGCTGGGGTTATAGGGAAGTAACACTATGCTTGGCTTGGGGATTTTGCTTTTAATTAAAAGTACTGTGGCCCAGGCATGGTAGCATGCCTGTAATCCCAGAATTTGGGGGGCAAAAGCAGGAGGATCACTGTGAGTTTAAGGCCAGCCTTAACTGCATAGTTAAACAGTCTCAAAAAGCCAAAAAATAAAGAGCAGTGTGAAAATCCATACCTGCTAAGTTTCTTAATTTTCTGCTACATCATATTTTTGTTCACTTTTTTCTAATTTCAGTCACCAGTGACAACTTTGCAAAAATATTTTTTGGCAGTGCTAAGGATTACACCCAGCACCTTGAAAATGCTAAGCAAGTGGTGTACCACTGTCCCACACTCAAAGTCCTCTACCACTTTGTAAAACTTATTTCCAACAACAATATAAAGGTGTGTGTGTGACATTTGCCCACTATAAATAAAAGAACATTTACACTTCTCTCCTTTAGTACACTACTTCTGCATGAAGAATATATAAACCACCATTTTGAAGCCTTCACGCTTACTTTCTGAGCAGCAGCACTATAGGTTTAAACAGAACCCTCAGGTCCTGATGTTCTTAAAATTTGATGTATAACCTGAAATAATGTAGTAGAAAAAGCACAGGTATTAGAATCACATAGCTCTGGGTTTAAATCTGAACCCCCTATTTAGTAACTAGTAACTAGTATTTAGTATGCAGTATTTAGTAAGTTACTAACATTGTGCCAGCTTTCTCTCTCCCTCTATATATATCTGTGACTACAAACATTCAAATAACCTTTTTTTGTTTTGGTACTGGGGATCAAACTCATGACCCCGCACTTGTAAGGCAGGTGGTTATGCCACTGAGCTAAATCCCTGGCCCCATATAACCTCTTCTATAGCAGAATGTGTCATTCAAAGTAATATGAATCATATTCCCAGAGCATGGTCACTCAAATATGGATCAAAATAAATGTTTTGTCTTTGAAACAGAGTCATTATTTTATTTGTTACTTTTATGGTTTATGTCCTCCCAAAGCCTCATTGTAGCCATGGAGGCATGCTTTTTGGAGGTGGCTGAATCTAGAGTTCGTGATTCATAGTCTAGGCTGGGATTATGGATGAGTGCTACATCCATCCTATGGTGGAGAGCCTACATACAATATAAGGGACAGAAAGAGTCTTCTCTCTCTCCTCCCCTTTTGCTCTTGTTGCTTTTGCTGTCTTTTGCCACCATGAACTGTTGCTCCTATGCCATGCCACCCTTCCTTGGAGTCAACTGATTATAGACTAAAACTTCCACAAACTGTAAGCTAAATAAACCTTTCCTAATTTTGGGCACCAAGTATTTTGTCTCAGCAAAAAGAGAAGAAAGTAACCAACAGAGTTATATTACTTCTTCATCATAAGATTATACAATATTTATGTATTATTTTATCACCATTACCCTCATCTTTTAATCCTGGTGCTTTACACAAATATACCTAATCCTGGTGCTTTACACAGATATATCACTTATTTTGTTGAGTGTTTTTCAAACATTTGTTGGTTATTTGAAATTTGTTCTCTAGTATAATCTTCAGGAAGGATTAAAATTCTTCCCTGAATCATTTCATATTTTTATATGTTTGTCAATGTGTCAATGGCTTGATTTCTTTTTTTCTTTTTCCTTTTTTTTTTGTCTTTTTTTTTCTTTGTCTTTTTGAGACAGGGTCTCACTATGCAGTTCAAGCTGGCCTTGAGCTCACTTTGTAGCCCAGGCTGGTCTCGAACTCGCAATGATCCTCCTGCCTCAGCCTCCCCAGTGCTGGGATTACAGATGTGAGCCACCACACCTGGCTTTTTTTTTTATCAATTTCTTAAAGGTTTAATGAGCTATAAATTATTTTTCCTTGAATATTTTTAAAACCACTGCTCTATTATCTAACATAAAACACTGCTACCCAAAAATCTAATCCAACGTGATTTTCCTTCCAAATGACCTGCTTTATTTTTCCATAATATAAAAACAATTTTTCCTATTTTAAAAATCCAACAATTGTATAAGCTCAGTGTTAAATGTTCCAGGTTGACTTCCCATATTCAAAGCATGGCTAGCTATCAATATCTGTAGAGTTAAGTCTGCCTTCCCTTCCTTTCCCCTTTCTCCTTTCCTTTCCTCTTCTGTTTTCTTTCTTATAGTATAGGGGATTGAATCTAGAGTCTTCACACTAAGCAACACCCATAGGTTTTTGTTTTTAATTTATTTGTTTTGTTGAGACAAGGTCTCAATACATTGTTAAACTGCCAGGTTGGGCTTAACGACTCAGCCCCTTAAACCATGCATGTTACATTTTTCACTGGATAAACAAAACTTATAATTTTAACCATGTCAAAGTTCACAAACTAGTTTTAACTATTTAAAGCTCATGTTAAAGACATTCACTGTGTTACATAATTGTCATCACTGTGCTTTCATTTATGTTTGTGGAACTATGTATATTTGGCTTTCTTTGCTTACAGTGTCACCTTCTTATTCCTTTTTGCCAAAATGCCCAAAAAAAGCTTCACTTTTTTTGCATTTCTTTCTGTACTCTATTTCTCTTACTGTGTTTTCTATGATATACATTCTCTCCTGTTTTCTTTATGATTCATTGTTTTAAAAATCTCCTCTAACATTTCCTGAATCCTATTAGTTCTCATTTCATAAACTTCTATGATCTAGTCATCTATTTTCTGAGCTTTTATTGCTAATTTATGTGGTTCTTTCAAATATTTCATCTTTTTTGCACCTGTCTTAGTTTCTTCTGAAATATTTGATTACCATTTTCACAGACTTTGTAGTCATATTTTTCTGGCATATTTCCATAAATAATGTAGTGTTTGGGGGCTTATTTTATGTTTTTTTTCCTCATAAAACCATCATAGTAATAACATATTGATATAAGGGAATGAAATTTCTGACCTACTATAAGTCCAGTATGAGTTCATGTTCTCTAAAATCGAAGAATGAATTTTAGGAACAATGGCAGTTAAGAGCAGATATATTTATTGAGAGTGCAGCGCCTTTTTCTGTCTATGCCGCGTCCTAGTCCATCCATGCCTTGTGACAATCGCTTCTCCAGGAAAAGGACGCCACATGTGGGAATTGGGCACGGGGATCTTGAAATGTTTTGTACTGATAATTGTAATTTGTGTAGTTCACATGTGTATGTTTTTATGTAATGCTCAATATGAAGTCGAGGGTGGAGACTCCAGGGGGGTTGCTGGAGGCCCTCTAGATA
>PVLA01008719.1:0-84881 GCA_004027455.1 Hydrochoerus hydrochaeris
AACAGTTGGGAACCACGTGGTGGCTTTCGGGGCACTTGGCTTCAGAGTTCTCCAGCTTTACTCTTTCCAGTTAGGAAATATTTGCTGGGAAGAAGAAGAAGAAGAAGAAGAAGAAGAAGAAGAAGAAGAAGAAGAAGAAGAAGAAGAAGAAGAAGAAGAGGAGGAGGAGGAGGAGGAGGAGGAGGAGGAGGAGGATCTTTTCCTCTGGGTCCCTCCTTGGGAAGAAGAAGAAGAAGGAGGATCTTTTCCTCTGGGTCCCTCCTTGGAGAACTCTTGCTTTGCATTAAGAAATTTCCAGTGGACGCGTGCTGAGCATATGTAAAATGCTCTGACATTTTTCCTCACGTAGAAAGAAGCACTGCTTCAGAGAGAAGAGAGGAGAACCTTCCCTTCAGTGTAGTCAGCTTTTCTTTTTTTTCCTTGAGCAGTTTTTAGAAAAGCTGCTTACAGCTCAGGGGATTCATTATCTCCTTAATGAGTTAAGTAGATGATTAGCACTGGATCTCCAGCAGCTTGCTCTAAAATCATTTTGTGGAGAAATGGCGCTTTGCCATCACAGAAAGTTTAAACTGGTAAAACCACTTCTGAGGGAATGGTGCACTGAACGGTGGAAAGGAATAGGCATTCCAGGCGGACCACGCGTAGGCTGTTATGGAGGGGACCCTCCCTCCCTGACCTCCCTCGCCAGGTTCAGTGCTCCCCCTAACTCTGATGGCCACACTTGCTCCTCACTCAGCACATGGGTGATGGTGACGGTGACCCTCTCCCCGCAGTAGCCCACCCCAACACTCAGCATTCACACAGTGCCAGGCGTTCTAGGCTGCCTAGCACACAGCATAGGTATGGTCCCTACTCTGACAAAATCTTTCTCCTGTTGGAGGAGACAGACAAGAGCGAAGGAAACAGAGTGATTTCAGGTACTAATGAGTGCTATAAAACAGGGCAATGAGACAGGAGGGCTCCACCAAAATCTGCTGCATACAAATAAACCCCATATTTTGGGGTGAATGGCAATCTAGATTTCCTGGAGTGCATGATTCTGCTGCTCCACTTTGTGAAAACTGAGGTCATGCATGTGGCAGGATTTTCTGAGCTTTGTTGGCTCTGGCATGCCCCGTGTGGCCTCTGCCCTTCCTGCATTGTTGAATGCGTGAGCCTTTATCCAGTATTCTAGCCTGGAATTCCTGCCACCGTAGTGTCCGGTACCCAAGGAGCAAATTGGGCACCGACAGGCATTGTAAAGTCAAGGCTCAGAATTGCTACACTGCTCCTCCCACGTCATTCTATGATCCAAGCAAATCTCAGGCTACCTGAATTCAAGGGGAGGAAAAATGGGTGCCATCCCTTCCCAGGTGAAGCCCTGAAATGCGTGCAACTCTTTAATTCATTATAGGGTGAGTAGTAGTTGGCTTGGGGACACTTTCCACTAGATATAACCTCTAAGAAAGCAGGGGTAATGCCTATTTCTCCTCACCAGTGTCTAACACTGATACCAAAAATGAATGACTACTTTTGTAACGTCAGGAAAGGGTGAAAAAAGCAATTTCTTGGTCCACAGAGAACCTCCTCACCTAGCGATCACGGAAGGCTTTGCTGATAGATCACAGGGCTCCTTCTCATGGACCTCAGGACTCGGCTAGAGCTAACACTCCAAGTGGTCCTCAATAAAGCTGTCATGAATTACATCACCGTAACCAGAAGCTCCAGAGGAGACTGTCAGAAGGTCAGGTGAGCTGGGCGTGGGAAGACACGGGGGCTTTGGAAAGGCAGATGAAAGGCACCAAGTCTTTTACTGGTCTGTGTGCTTTCTTTAGATCAGTGAAGTCCAGATGTAAACTTCTGACAGGTGGATTTTAAAAACAAAATCCTTCCCACTGGATGGATGTGTCCTCTTGGGAATGCACAGCTTTGCGAGCAGACAGTAAATTGTGACACCATCCTGGTCTAGGGAGCACTGCTTGACCCAGCGCTTTTGTGGGTCACACAAACTCCCAAGCAACCAGGCAGCCCCAGTAAGGGATTTGAATGTGAAAAAAAAAAATGACAAAACCACATAAGTAGAGCTTATGGTTGGGCTCATAATTTTCATCTTCTATTTTGGTCAAAGCAAGTCACAGGCTACCTAGATTTTTGTAAGCAATGGTCTTTCAGATTTTCAGTTCTTTATTTTAGGACCCTTGACTCTACCCTGTTTTCAGCCAGGGTCACCGTGAGGAGTGGTTAGCATCCAACAGCGATGATTGTGAGTTTTCCACATCAAGGCCACCCAGTGACACATGAAAGCCCCAGCCAACCAGATGTTTTGTCTACAGTGTGACCGGACCTATTAGTTAGGCTAAGCTGACTGCCTGCCTCCCCTTTAATTGTCTTGCTAGGGCAGAGAGGAGGCCTTTATCAAAGGGAGGAAGCAGAAATCTGGCTCTTTGTTTGTTGATGCTAAAAAGATAAAATTAATCTGGTGATAGATACTTTCACTTCCCCACCAGATGTTATACCCACAAACCTGTATACATGGTATGAATTTGCATAGAGCTGCTGGAAGTTTCCATGTTCGAATAACACAAATCTCCTATTTCTCCCTACCTTCAACCCTATAACACATACATTATTATTGGGGAAAATCTCTGCCTGATATTCAAGATCTGTTAAGTAACTAACATGTCCCTTTCGCTCCATACCTCCCTTGTGTTTCAGGTGTTCTAGACCAATGTCTCTTGACCTCAGCAGTGTTGACATTTGGGCGGGGACAATTCTTTGTGAGGATTGTCCTTGCGATGCTGAGGTCCTGTGTGCTGTGAGACCTGTGCTTTTCTTTTCTTTCATGTCATGTTCTTTTGCTCATGCTTGGGGTCTTCTCTTTGATAAACTACCCCCGCCCCACTGAGAATTAGCTGGAAAATGTGTGAGTAAAGTTTTTTCCTCTCTATCAAGAGCCAGAAGGGAGAAGAGGAGAGTGGGACCGGATAACCCCAGAAGAAAGAGTGCAGACTCTGGGTGTAAATCACTTGGTCCTGAAGGTTAACAGGAAAACACTGCTCGGTTCATACATTTTGCTAAATCTGCATGTAATGAAGTAGGTTAGAGGCTCATGTCAACCCGATACCGAGCTGGCTGCTCTCACTTAGTTCTCCTCACGGTCCTCAGAGACAGAGGTCATCGTCTCTGTTTTACAGAGGAGGAAACTGAGACCCAGGAAGTACACAGGGGACCCTGGACCACGGCGGAGCTGGCTGTGCCGAGTCCCTGCGCTCACCTCTGTGTAGGCCGTAGCGGTGTCCCCTGGAGACCCTTGCGTGGTTTCGCCTTCCTGTTACTGAAAGCTGGGCCACCTGGGAGGAAAGCCAGTCCAGCTCCATCCTCCCAGGTCTTTCCATCCCCGGTGTTCCCTTTCCTCCTTAACGACTTTCTCAGGCCTCGCTCTCCCTCCGCAAGAGCCCTTCCAAGACTGAGCTCAGCCTGAACATGCAGCTTTTGGGAACGAGTTAGGAAAGTCTGCTCAGCTGTTTTTGTAGAGGGGGAAAAGATGTAAAATATATAAAGCACCTTTTCTCCCGTTCCCAAAATAACTCAGTGTTCGGGCTTTCAGGTTTGCATGTGGTCAAAGCTGTATGAACCTGCCCTGAGTTATGGGAAGGAGACACCCACGTAAGCCCCTTCTCGCCTCCCCCCCTCACTGAGTGAAGAGTGGGGGTGAAGCTGGTCACTCACCTGGGGACTTATAAACCGAAGGACCCAGGGTGCCATTGTAAGAAGCCATTGTAAGAGGCCAGCCTTGGGGTCCCACTTGGGCTTTTCTCTTCAGCCTTCCTCTGCACCCTCCCTCTTAGCTCCTCGCTGGGTCCATTGTTCTCTTACAAAGCACAGTTAGACAAAGCGTCCCTCTAGGGGTTCATTCTTTTTCCGCCCAAAAGTATTACGTGAATTCCTGCAGAGTGCTAGACCCAGCACTAGGCATTTTGTGTGCTTTGTTAATTTATTTACCCATGAACCATACGCTGTCTAAAAAAAGATCCCAAGGTGTGGTCAGGTTACGTAAACTGTCCTTGGACATTAATATGAGTGTGTAACTGAAACCCAACCCAGAGCTTTTTCTACCTGCAAAGCCCGTGTTTTTAAACACAGCAAATCCTTCCTTCCTAGGAACAAGCCAGAACTGGGAGGCCTGGGGTTTTGTTTATGTTATCCAAGGAAACTTTGGGAGAAGAGTCTTGGGTCTGACCAAAGGAACAACCAGGTAGTTCACCAATTTAAAATGGACAAGGGAAAACCTGGGTAGTCTCTTGAATGGTGTACAGCACAGGCTGAGAGGTTTCAGTTCAAACTGGAAGGAAGGAGGGAAGGAAGGAAGCAAGAATTAAAGAAATTGAAGATCATGCTTCTTGCTTCTACCTGTCCACACACACAGGGGAATATAGGCTGGGTTCATGAAGTAAAAGAATCAATATCGTTAAAATGTCATAGTACACACAGAAATCCACAGATTCAATGCCATCTTTATGAACATGCCAATGATGTGCTTCACAAAACTAGAAAAAGCCATCTAAAAATAGGTACAGGACCACAAAAACCCCGAATAGGCCATGTCATCTCAGGCAAGAGGAACACAGCAGGGAGCACTGCATTGCATGACTTCAGGATACACATCCGCGCCAGAGCTGTCACCATAGATGGTATCAGTGTAAAGACAGGCAGAGAGGGATGGGGCAGCATGGACGGCCTGGGCCCAAACCCACCAGTCCTCAGCTGTAGAGTGTAGATGGCGGCGAAGAGGACACACACTAGAGGAGACACCACAACAGTGAGAGGCACCGGGCCTTGGATATACACGCGCAGGAGAATGAAGCAAGACCGCCTGTCTTTTACCAGGTACAAAAATAAGCTCAAGACAGGTCAAAGACTCAAGGCCCGGGACTATGAAACTATAAGGGGAAACGCGGGAAGTGTTTCAGGACTTTGGAATGGGCAAGTCTTTTGTTTTTGTTTGTAAGACATTTAAATCAGGAAACAAAGGCAAAAATAAAATAGCAGACTCTGAATTACAGTGGCTGGCGTGAGGAGGCACCCAGAGAGTGGAAGAAGTGTTTGCAAACTGTGTATCTGACAGGGGTAATAATATCTAGAATATATAAGGAGCCCCTAAAACTCAATAGTGAAGCAAGTGAATGAACAAATAACCTAATTAAAAATGGCCAATAGAAGAACTACACAGACATTTGTCAAAAAAATAAGAATGGCAAACAGGTATACGGGCAAATACTAACCATTACCAATCATTATGGTGATGTGTATAAAAACCAAAGAGAGCTATCACCGCAACCTAGTAAGCAGGAGTGTTATTACAAGTTAAGATGTAGAGAAGTTTCCTACTTTACATATTACTAGCGAGAATGTGAATTAGTACAGCCGTTATGGAAAACAGCAAGACGTTTCCTGAGATGAATTAACAATCCAACAACCATGTGACCCGGAAATCTCACTACTGGATGTATACAAGGAGGAGAAGTCAGGTTGTCAAAGAGAAGCCCCGTGTGTCCCTGCTTACCGGGTCAGGGCTCAGGATCGCTAAGAAACGGGAATAACCAGAGGGCCCACAATGGAATACAGCGAGCCACAAAGGGGGCGCAGTCCTGTTGGACACCACCGTGTGAGTGGGACCCCAGGCCACCGTGTTAAGTGACATAAAGCAGAGCAGAGAAAGATGAAGGCCGCGGGCCCCACTCACGCTGCATTAAACAAGTTGGTCTAACAGAAGCTGGGAGGAGAACACAGGCACAGAGCACGGAGGCAGCAGGGGTGGGTCGGAGGCAGCAGGGGTGGGTCCGAGGCAGCAGGGGTGGGTCGGAGGTCCCATCAGAGTAAGGAGCTTTGCTATGCAGCTGCACCCTGGGGTCAGTGTAGAAAACAGCACCTTTCAGGACATTTCAAAAGTTAGAAGAAACAATTCAGTATGGTGTCACCTGAGTAAATGATGACTAATGAATAGGTAGGTTTCATCGGATTGAAGCACCATGCAATGCGTGTATGGGTCACAACATGGCATCCCATAGATAGGTACAATCTTTGTGTTTTTATGTGTCCATTGAAATACATTTATTACACAATGTCAAACCATTTCATATGCCTCAAATGCTGCAATGAATGCATGTGTTTCTGCAGAGACAAGGGAGGACCCATGGCTTGAAAACTTCATCCCCATGCTAAGTCTGATTACTAGCGTGGCAGGCTGCCGGGTTACAGGGAGGACTCAGGCAGCTGAGGTCCTTGGGTAAAGAGTGTAAACTTGGTGTTCTCTCTGGCTTGTTTTCTATTTTCCCTTTTCTTATGGTGGCAGGGACAGAACGCAGGGGCTCATGTAGGCCAGGTGTGTGCTTCTCCTCGAAGCTGCACTCCTGGCCTGCTCTTCTGCGCTGAAAGCCTAGTTTCGTACAGCCTCAAGTAAGTTTCTTCCCCAGCTTCAACCTTGGCTTCTCTGTGTTTTTAAGGTTATTTCCAGCTGTCCTGTTCTCCGACTGTGTAACTCCCTGGGTGAAATCTCTAGCTGGGGATGCAATCACAGGTCTGGTTTCACCACTGCACTAGCCTGTCAGAGGTTAACAGGGTGTGGAAATCCTGCTTCAGTCTCAGCGTGGCAGGCTCTGTCCTGGAAACGTGAGCCTCCAACCCGTTTTTACTCTTGGTTCTTTCTCAATTGAATCCAAAGCTGGTTCTATTTAACTCCTGTGATTGTCAAAGAATAACTCTATCTGTACCTGAACTCTCGGTGGGAAGCTGTCAGGCTCCGTCCTGAATGAACTATGGTTTCACCAGAGGGCAGAAGGAGCCCGGTCTGCCAGGGCTCATGCAGACATGAGAGGGAGCCAGCGAGAGCGACAGGGAAGGGTTGGCATGGGCGACGGGTGACATTCTAGGCAGGGAGTTGAATAGCTTTAAGCAGATCTTATAAAAGCTCGTCACAGAGGGTTACCCGTGTTTAGTATCTGTGGTGTTGCTAGAATGGCACTTCTGCCATGTCATAGGTAGTATAAAATGTTACCCATTTATTGCTTTACTGTTACTACCTTCTGAGTCTAGTACAGTAATTATACATAGTAGGTGCTCCAGAAATATTTGCTGAATGAAATTTATTGATTTTTCCTTTGAAAAACTGTATGCTTATTTTTTTTTTTTTTTACCTTTTACACAGTGATTCAAAAGCAAGATTGTTGGCTGCTTGCTTTGGTAATGGTAAGACTTTTACAGAGGAAATGAGAAAGCCCAGTAAACCCTGCATCCTGTTACTGTTATGCTGTTATTGTAGGTTGTCTGTCCAGACTTTTCAGTACAAGTTTTTTTTTTTTTAAATGGGTGAAACTCTTGGAAATTTGAGGGTTTATGGAAAATGTGATTATGGGTTGAGTATTTATCATTAGCATGGCCTTTGCCAATTTCTCAGACTGAATGAGTTTTTCTTTGAGCCAAACAGTTAAGAATGGTTCTATTTTTGAAGTTTTCAAATAACTAAGATGTCTGTAATTTGGAAAAGAGACGCTCTTCTCTGTTCCTGATATTGGCGAGTAGTCACATACACACACACATACACAGCAGTGTCTGGGCCAGACAGCGTGTCCCGGTGTCAGGGCAATGCGGATACAAAGGTTTGCTGGGATCTTGTCGGAGGAGCGCTGTGCCTTCTCCAAGCTCTCATCCCATCGGGCCGAGCTTCTTCCTTGGCATCTCAGGTAGAGGATGCAGGAAGAGAAGCCAGCAAGTTAGGAAGCTAGCATGCTTCCTTCTCACTTTAAGAGCACCACAGACCTCCATATTCCCAGGTACTTACTCTCACTGAGGACCACTTGCCCCAGAGAAGCACCTGGGTATGGATTCTTCCAAGCTACCTGCCCTGGCGAACTCCTGACTCCATGGTCAGGAGCGCTGGGTGGTCAGGCCTGCATGCCACATGCTGAGAGTCCAGGTTTGTTAGAGGTTCACATTGGCACATAATGCTTCCTAGACCGAGTCCATCAAGAGATTATCACCACAGCTGAGGTCTGCCCTGCAGTTTTATGGATCCAAATAGCACACTTTTCCAGGGTAGCCAGGTGCTTATAGGCAATTGGTGCTCAATCAATAGTATAAATGCATAGCTGTATTTCCCCACTTGGATAACCTCATTGCCAGGTTCTGTGAATTCACGCACGGTAGCTGTCTGCGTACTGAAATGTCTGCGTTTCTTCCACGTGCAGCACCGTGTACTCAAGGCATGAAATAAAGGCTCTTTGTGAACTTCTGGAAATGAAGGACTAGTACAGCTTCCAGCTGTTATTTCCTGCCGTAGCCTTCACTCTGCTGCTCACATGTGGGGAGACTGCTGGTGGCGTAAACACACGCATAAGACCTTCTCTTGTGTGAGAAGGAACAAACACACCTTTGGCTTCTGAGGGGCCTTCTTAGAGCTGAAGGTGCAGACTGAGTCATAGGAAACACAGAGTGTCTACGGCTCATTTGTGGTGCTATCTTTATTATTTCAATAGAAGAACCCACAGAGTCACCGCCCTTAAAGGCGTTTTCTTGGCCAGATTCATGTTAACATGTCCTGTGGGCACAGTGACTTTTCTGCATAACGTTACACAGGTGCTTTCCACACACTGATGTATCAAATCCTCATGAGAACATGCCAAGTGTCTTGCATCCCTCCACCTCTGTGGCACAAGAAGCTGAGGCTTGGAGCAGTTACACAACTTCTTGGATTCCTCCAGCTCGTAGGGGCAGAGGCATGGCGTGAGTTTTGTTTCTATTTCCCATGCTCCTAACAATGAGCCCAAATATAAAGAGAGGAGAGGAAAGAGAGAAAGAGCTAGGGAGAGGCAAGGAGAAGGAGGCGGGGCTGGAGCCAAGGGCCGCTGGATGGGTAGACAAAACCATAGTTCAGGTTTCCTGTTCTTTACAAGTCAGTCTGTACTGGAATCTCGTGGAAAATGCCAGGGGCCCAGGGTGGTGGCCAGCAAAGCATACATTTTGCAAGCTGAGCAGATCACTTCTGTTGCTTGGTTTTGGGATGAGAGTTGGGCAAAGATCAAAGCAAGAGAAGACATTCAGGAAACACATTTCTTTAAGTGCCCACAGGAGGAAACTTTCCCAACTGGAAAATCCGAGCCCTTCCCACCAACCCTGGAGCATGGAGGTTTAGCTCATTCATCACAGCTGTCAGGTTCCTTTCTGTAAACAGTAAGCCGATGACATACATAATATCTTCTCTTTTTCAAAGAAAAGCAAAACAGTGAGATGGAGAAATACAGAAGCTGTCAAGGTAAATGCTGGCTAGTGTCAAAACAGAACATCCCATGCCTGTGCTAAATCTAAGGTAGCTCAACTCTAAATGATTGGACTGTTTCCCAAGAATATTTTTATGTTTACACATAACTTAGGTAGAAAAGCCCATGTGAAGAAAAATGCAGGGAAAATAGAGATAGACTGATGATGCTTGAAGGCCACAGAAGAAAGGAAGATGTGTAAATTCTAGTGCAATTACAGTTGGTTCCTGAAATACTCAGACATGTAAAGTGTGCCAAGAGTCAAGCGCCAGTCTCTACCTTCATAGATGAATCTTCATTCATGCCACCAAACAGGTGCACGTACCTTAGACAGCAGGTCAGAATTAGAGCGTGGAGTCAGAGGGGTCTTCTAGGACCCACATATTTCCTGGCGTAGCTGGAAAAAGCATCTATATCCTACACAGGTACACCCTGAGCCTTGAACGGTCACAGAACAGTACTCTAGAATCAGAGGGGGGCAAAACTAACACCAAGTCCAAATAAGGAGGAAAGAAAAGATGGAACCAAGGGTTGGGGATTAGATTGGTGCAAGGGTGGGGAGAGTGACCCATGTTTTTCTGGGACAAAGATGAGTTTAGAATGAAAGTAGGTTCTTGCTGTTTTCATTACTATTTCTTCAACCACAATCAACTACAATCAGAATGACCTCGTAGCTACCCAGATGAGTGAGCTTCCTGCTTCTCCTCCTACTTCCCTGCGGACTAATCTCTTTCCTTTTTGAATGAATCAGATCATAGCATTCCTCCTTTATTAGACTTCTTAGTGCCTTTCCATGCAACTTGGAATAATTTCTCATTATGACCATCCAGTCCCTCTACTACCTCGTGCCAATGGTCTCTCAAATTCCTACATTCTTTTTCTAGTTTACTCTGATGTAGTCCCAGTAGTTTTTTTTTCTTTTTCTCTTTTTTTTAAATATAAAATTGCCAATGGTCTCTCAAATTCCTACATTCTTTTTCTAGTTTACTCTGATGTAGTCCCAGTAGTTTTTTTTTTCTTTTTCTCTTTTTTTTAAATATAAAATTGCCTCTGATGGCAGGTTTTTGTCTTTGTTGTTCTTTTATTAGGAATACTCATAGCTTTGACATTTATATTTTTGGCTTCTACTCAAAATTCAAGGCTTTGTTTGAATATCCTCTCTACTTATTCAGAGATGTCTTCAAATATACCATCTTATCCAAAATACTACACAACATTATATACATTTGAGTTTGGCAGACCTGTATGGATGAAGCATCTTTATATTTGGATTCAAGAAGTGTTGATAAAACAGCACCCTAGTCAAATGGTGAATACCATGAACTGTACCTACTAGGTTTGCATTTATAAAGATTAGTTATGGTGAAATATAATCATACATGTGAAGGTGTTTGGAGAATTCAAGATTTGACATAAAGCCAGTTGTTCCTAGATGTAGAATCTGAACAGCAAATGCAGCTGATAAGGAAGTTATATTTCACCCAATACAAAATCAGAGAAAAAAAATGTTATGTGATACAACTTTGGTTTGTAGCTTTTCAGTTAGGGAAATCAGAGAAAGGAAATGTTCATGGCAGAGGCCATTTGTCAGAGTTCACAAACCCTGTGTCTGGTCCCTGCCTTTAGAATGGGAAGCATCGTTTGGTAGTTATCATGGGTGTATTAGAGTCAGGTCATTTAAATTTAAATCTTGGCTCCATTTCTGCAGAGTTGTGAGATCATGGGTAAGTCAGTTAACTGCTTTGTCTCTTATTTTCCTCATCTGTAAATAGTTCATACAATATAATGCCTACTCTAAATATAAGCCTAGGGACACTTTGTAAGATGATGTATGGAAAAAAAATTGAGCATTCCTTATTCAACAAATACTAGTAATCTTTTTTTTTTTTTGCAAAGCAACTTAATTTCAGATCATTTAAAGGGCTCATTCAAAGTTGTTCAACAAGTATAATGTGGGATGAAACTTAGAACCAAGAATTTCTGACTCCTGCAGAATTGTAGATAGATCTGAGAATTTTTAAAGGATTTATGCAGTTAAACATTATTTAATACCTAAAATAGACACTGGCTACAAGGCAGTGTGTTCATTATAATATTTTTTTCCTTAAAGATAAAAATGCATGAAAAGTACTGGAAGGACATACAGTGAGATGCACAGGCGCATGGCAGACAGATTTTGAGAACATGATTGATTTTGTCTTCTTTTGTGCTTTTTATGTTTTTCATGTTATTAATATTCAGCAGATATGATTTTTGTATAACAAAAATGAAAAAGGTGAAACAACACTATAGCAGTGCTGCAGCCCTCCATCTCTTGAATGGATGATTTTGCCAAATCCTGGCTTTATGTTCACTGCTTTACATTTTCCAGGCTGTTATGGTTTGCATTTAGATGTCCCCCGAAGGTCTCATGTGGTACAGGGATTTTTCTTTAGAGGTGGTTAAATCTAGAGCATGTGATTGATTTGTAGTGTAATGCTGGGATTAAGGGTGTTAGGATTAAGGGTAGGTGATTGCTAGGTCAATACACTGATTGGATTAGCACTTCCCTAATCCCAGCAGTCTGAGTAAGATAAAAGGGGCAGAAAGGCTTCTTCCCCCTTTATTTTCACTTGTCACTTTTGTTGTCTTCTGTGACTACGAACCAATGCTCTTCTGCTATGTGCATGTTCTACCTGAAGCCAGCTGATTATGGGCTGAAACCTGTACAAACTGTGAGCTAAATAAACTTTTCTCCTTTTAACTTTGGGTATTGTATATTTTGTCTCAACAATGTGAAAAGTAACTGAGACAGAATTTGGTAACAGAGAAGTGAAGCCATTGCTATGGTTATACCTGACCATGTGGTTCAGGAGTCTTTGGGAATAGCTTGTGGGAAGAATATGAAAAGGAGATGCCAGATAAAAAGTAGAGGTGGAATGACTTAGGCTGTACTGCATGGGAGTTTCTGCTCAGAGCTCAGAAGTCTAGAAAGTTGGTTGAAAATCTGTGAGTAAAAACCAGGCTCAAGAGGTTTTTGCTGGGAAGGACTGCATTGCCTGTCAGACACCAGACTATGCGTGTTATGCTTGTTTAAAAGATTGTCTGCATTTTGCTCTTATCCTGATTTTGCCTGTGGCTGAAATTAAGAGTGTCAGACTAATTAATTTGGTAGAAGAAATTTTAGGAGGTCAAGTGTTGAGGTGGTAGCATGGCTACTGTTGGGAGATTTCAACCAGCTCTGTGTTGAGAATCAAGATCAAAGAGCCCAAGAGAATGATTTAAAGTTGGCGAGTTTAACCAGAAAGGAAACACCAGTAAATCTGTGGACTGTAAAGGTAAAGCAAAGGAGATATTGGTTACTTTACCAATAGGAGAATAGAAAAGATGGTCTGAGGTATCACAAAAAACAGCAGGACTCCATCCTTTGCAGCCTCAAGATTGCAAAAGTAATAGACTGTGCTTTGAGAAGAAAGTCACAGAACACCATGTTCTAGAATGGTGATGGCCTAAAGTATTTGTTCCTCCAAATTGGATTCACTGATGCAGGTACTGGACCCTTACAGCCAAGAGAGAGGGAAGCCTGGCTACTGCTCCTGCTGGCAACAGATCTTGGCATCATCATGTGATGCTGCTTTTAGGTGCAGGCAGAATGGCAGAGTTGTGGAGTCAGGAAGCCTTCCACCCAGATTTCAGAAAGCCTGGGAGGCCTCTCAGTGTGCCCTGTGAGAGCAGTGTGTGAAGATATGAGTGTGAAGCCCAAGGTGCAGTGGAGACCCCAGAAATTTGGAGAAGCCAACAATGTGAATCATCTGAGGAAAACGGCAAGGAGGGAGATGAGATGGCCCAAGAGAGAAGCCAGGTGAGCTACCACCACTAGAAGTACCACAGAGGTGGGGCCACCCATGCCTTTTAGAGCTCACAGCCTGCCACAGATTGCCTCTGATGCTGCACAAGGAACTACAGGACTTAATATTTGCCCGGCTGGATTTTGGACTTGCTTTGGTCCCATTCCTTTATATTGCCCTGTTTGTACCTTTTGGAATAGAAATATCTATCTTGTGACATTGAGTGTTGGACGTGTTTAACTTTATTTTTATTTATATGAGACTTGTAGCTAAGACTGGTCTTAATCTCAGAAGACTTGTCTTAATCTCAGAAGAGGTTTTGACTTGAAGTTTTTGGCAATGCTGAAACTGTTAAGACTTTGGCAACTCTTGGAGATGGACTAAATGTCTTTTGCATGAGGGAGTGTGCATGTGTCTTTGGGGGGTCAGCGGTGGAATGTTATAATTTGTGTCCCTCCAGAGCCCCATGTGGTCATAGACTTTTTTCAGAGGTGGCTGAATCTAGAGTATGTGATTGATTCATTGTGCAATGCTGGGATGAAGCGCGCTGGGATTAAAGGTGTGATCGCTATACCCTCTATAGGGCAGAGAGCCTGCATACAACATAAGGGACTGAAATAGGCTTGTCTTATTCTCTCTTGTTGATTTTGCTGTCTTCCTCTGCCATGTGCCACCCTGCCTTGGAGTCAGATGATAACTGACTGAAACCTCTGCAAACTGCGAGCTAAATAAACCTTTCTTCTCTTAACTTTGAATGTTAGATACTTTGTCAGCAATGAGAAAGATGACTAAGACACAGGCAATTCTAACTTGGGTTTTTCTGAGCTCTCCTAGAAACTTGTCTGTTCTCCAGTAGCCCACATTCCTCTACATTTTTGTTTAGGTTTTTTCCTTGCACATCTACATGAGATTTCTATTCTGGGTATCTTGTACGGTGCTGTGTTTAAAACCTTTGATGAAGCTTGTGGTGGTGCATGTCTATAATCCCAGCACTCTGGAGGTGGAGGCAGGAGGGTCACAAGTTTGAAGCCAGCCTGAGCAACTCAGACTCAATTTTTTTTAAAAAACAAATGACATCCCTCTGAATGTTGGCTTTAGAAATGGTCCTCCTTTAAGACCAGCTCAATTTCAAAATTAGTAGGATTGTTTATAAAATTCAGTTTTCTATATTAGTAATTACCTTTTCATTTCTGTGTTTTATTTCCCATCAAGATTTATTTGCCTCCAATAGTTTTCACTTTTATATTATAAAACGTTTGTAAGGCAAAATTGGCATTTATATTTCCTATGCATGTAGCATCCCACACCTAGATAACTTTCTAGCTTATCATTGAAAGAGTTTATAATCTATTTCTGGGTACCTTGTATGGTGGTGCATTAAAATTATTTGATCCTGCACAACTACAGGTTTCAAGGTTTCTGGGAGGAATTTTTGAGCCTGTCTCCCGAGCAGAATTGTACACAAGAGTCGGAAAGGGAATGCAATGTACGGGAGCTGTGGGGATGGAGCCCCGCTGGAGCTGCCTGCACTACACCACCTGGCCGTGGATGTCTCCCGTCAAGTCTACAGGCCTGCTTTGGTCATTTCAGAGGCTGGGAGAAGTTGGCATCTTCCACCAACAGACTGCAGATAGGTCGATCCCTACAGAGCGCTTCAGAGTCGGTACATGGAAGCATACATGCGAGTTAGTGGGGTTGAGCAATGTGTCTCACAGCGACAGTACCAGCGAGTGATTCTATAAACAGGAGCCTGGGGAAAGGAGGATGAGGGCTCCAAATGTTAAAATGTGTATGTAGATGTCCCAGTTCCTCAGGATGAATGCAGTCACCATGCACCACAAACCTACTGCTAATAAAAACATCTTAAACACATGCAGAGGGAGGAAAAGCTTATGAACTCCATCGAGTGGGGAAGTCAGCATTGATATTACAGCTCTATCTGCTTCTGCATCGTTTAGTACATGCTCTTGAAATCTGTAGATAATAAATGAACATTGAAGAAGAAAAACAGTTAATAGAGGAGCTGATCACTTTCTCACTGCCAGGTGGCCCCAGGATCTGAACCTGAAGCACAGCTTTTGGGGAGCAGCTGGCTCTCTATACCCTACCTTGCAGCTCATTGAAATGATCACAGATCCCATTGGACAGTCACCAGCACAGTGAGGGACTGATGTCGTCACACAGTTTCAACCTTGGAGGAAGTGTCTGGGCCACAGGTGTGAAGACAGTGATAATAATAATAGAAATGTCATAATAAGAGCAAACACTTACCGAGGGTTCAGTCGGTGTCAGGCGCTGTTCTAACTGCTTGAAATGTACTACTTCCTTTTACAAGTTCTCACAGTTTGTTGATAGAAATAGGAGAAATGTTCTAGGTAAACTCAGCACTGAGCCTTATCAATATTACTGACTTCTCAAAAACAGCTATCTTGTTGCTCTTACCATATCTAACAATAACAACAGTAATAATCGCCTTCTGCTCTAAATAAAACTTTAAGAGGTTCTTTAGACTTCTGCCCCATAGATGGAATACTAGAATAACCCAGAATAACCCCCAACCCAGCTCAGGCCAAGTAGTTCACAAACACCTGCAGAAACAGCACCCTAAATTGTATGGCTACGCTGGAGGTGGCTTTTGCAGGGGAGAAAGTCTGTGGTTTTCCTCACATTCTCAGAATATTTTGTGCTCTGAGAAGTAAAGGGCCACTGCTTTAAGGAAACCTTGTCCCTGTGTGAGTAACAAAGTCCCGGGAGGATGTGGAGAGGAAAGAGTCCAGGGCCTGGCTCTCCACCACATGAGGTGGGGACACCCGTGTGACGCCAGCCCTTGCTGGCTAAGACCGGACACTCCCTGTCCCCACCTGGAAACACTCCTTTGGCCAGGAGAGGTCACTTACATAAGACCGTGTAGTTACTGGCTGCACCTCTAGCCTTGCATGGAGTGACTTGAAGCCAAATGATTTCGTTCTGGTTTTGTAGGAATCATAAAATATTAGTCATGGAAATTGCTTCCTACATTATCTACTTCAGGGCTTCCAAGTTTACAGCCAATGTGATGCCTGTCCCCTTCCCAGGTCTGCGGATGCCACCTCTAGCTGGGACAGCGCTCTGCCTTCCCTGCCATTTGAATCCGTCTGGGGTCCCCCCGCATGGACGGCCTTAGCTGCCTTTCCACCTGCTCCTCTCCTGTGTCCAGTGTCCACCTCTCAAAGCTGGGCAGATCCTGGAAACGGCATTGGCTGTGTCTCTGGGCAGCACCTGAGTGCCCCGAAGGAAGTGAGAGGGCCAAGGTTTTGAGATGGGGGAGGTTGTTCCTGTGAAGTACAGACACATACGCACCAAACATCACCTTGCTTGCAATGTCTTATTCCTCCTTTTTCATAGGATAAAGCCAAGACCCCTCTCCTTTAAGAGGTCATTTAATGCTTTCTTTCCACAAACCTATAAAATGGCCAAAAGCCAGCCCATGAGTAGTGGAAAGAAATCATGAATGCTGATTTTAAGTTGTTCTTTTTCTTTTAAGCGGTGAGATCAGGCTTCCTGCAGCTCCCACTCACCTCTTGGTACCGGGGAAGCTCACCCAAACCTGAGGGACCTGGCCAGAGTCGGTGACTCAGGTGTCCAGGGCTTGACTCCCTGGTTTCATAGGAGGGCACTATGAAAGAAATAGGAAACTAGTTTCCCACATATGAGGGAGAGAGGAATTTGTTGTGAAGGGAAAAATATGAACATGCATTTATTTTCCTGTGTGTAAGGAAAGAATGCACAGGTAAGACCAAGGATTAACCAGGGCAGGATAGGAAATAATGTGCATTTCCACCTTTTCAAACCATTAATGAAAACTAAGCTTTGAAATGAGTAAGCATCCCTGTAGCCCCCGAAACTCAGAAATTTGGAAAAGCCATCTTCAGCGTGATGAAGGTAGGTAAGGCAGGAGCTTTATCATGCACTTTTCCTGTCGGTTCTATGGGCATAAAACCGAGAGAAAATTAGTTTCTAAGCAGATCAGCAGAGATCAGATTTAAAGTTTGGGCGGGCTAGGTTTTGGTTTTTCCTGGTGAGGACAGTAAGGCTGTGTAGGGAGGGGAGGATGGCTAAAAATATCCAGCTCTCTGTTTTCAATCTTTCTCAGGGACTCTAGGTGAGGTGACAAATCCCAAACTCCTCTCTGTGTTGCATGGGGAGCCCTGCTCTGACATAGGAAATTTATCGATGTAAATTAAAACATGAGCCAGTTATCCAAAAACATATTTATTGTCTGAATAATAAAACTTAGATAAGGAGCTGTTCAAATTAGAATTCCCCCTCCTTGAAATACAAGATCACAAGAAGCAAAAAGGACGCCCCCTGCCCCACTGAGGAAGGACACATTAGTGACCGGGAATCACAGACCTGGGGGGGGGCGGTCCTGACACTGTCTGCTCCTCTGTAAGAGACCATGGTACAGGTGAGGAGGCCCAGACCCAGGACAGATGCCACCGTCCTCATTTGGGCAGTCACGGGTGCCCACCGCGAAGCTGCAGAGCTCGAACTTCAGAAACCCTCCCCTCCCCACACCTACCCCAGGGGAACCCCTGACTGTGGGCAAAGGACAGCTGGCGTGGGGTTCCTCAGCTTTGCTCCTGCAAGAAACAACAACAGCTCACAGGCGGCACTTAATAAATAAGAGAGCGAAAGAGCTAAGCCAGCCACTGGCAGGGACGGGTGCGCAGCAACGCCTGGAGGTCCTTTGCAAAGCAGGGAGGGCTGCTGTGTCCGGTGGACCCCCGTCTCCAAGTCAGGGGATCGGCCAGTCCCACTGCCCTTTCCCAGGAGGCTGGAGCCCTGTGTCTGCAGAGTGGGGAAGCCCTCCCTGGGAAAGACAGGAGGTGTCCCTTGGAACTGGATGCCAGGAGGTGTCACAGGACAGGTGACAGATGCCAGGAGGTGTCACAGGACAGGTGACAGATGCACACATCCGAAGTGATCCCACAAATAACGTTCAAAAGCACAACCATCGGACCGCGCCACTTTCCCTTTCCAGTGACCTCAGAGCCATCCTCAAAGTGCAAATCCGGATAATAAAAAGTAACAAGTATCAGGACCCTGGAGCCCGGCCCTGCCTTCTCCCCCTCCCCCGCCGCAGACGGCCGGTCCGTCTGGGTCCCCGCTGCGCCCTGGCCTCCTATACTTTCAGGTAGTCGTTCTTCAGCCGGCCCAGCCGCGTGCCGTGGCTGCGGATGGTGAGGGCCAGCAGCTCGTACTTGTCCCTGAGCCCCGCGGAGATGGCCAGCGTCTCCTTGAGCAGGGAGCGGGTGTGCACGAGCATGCCCAGGAAGTCCTCGTGCAGCCGGCCCTCCTGCCGGCTGTCCTGCTCCTGGCCCTGGCGGAACTTGCTCTCCAGCTCGGTGAGGGACTTGTCCGAGTTGGAGTAGGCGTCCCCGATCTGGTGCGACTCGCGGCGCAGGTACTTGCCGTAGCTCTCCTCGCCGTCCAGGTCGTAGGAGATGCTCTTGCTGATGCCCTCGAGCACGCGGCCCGAGTCCTCCACCTGGCGGCCCAGCACCGTGAACTCCTCGCGCAGGCTCAGGCGCAGCGCGTCGGCCGCCGGGCTCCCCGCGCCCTGGGCGCAGCGCTGGCGCTCGCTCACGCGGAACAGCAGCTGGCACTTCTCGGGGTCGTCGTTCTCCTCGTAGTCCCCGTCCGGCACGAAGTAGTGGTGCAGGGTCCCGTTGGACATCTCGGGGTACAGGGGGCCGTCGAAGTAGCCGTGGCACAGGTGGCAGAGGAAGCCCGTCCAGAGGAGCGTGGCCCACAGCATCGTGGACGCGCGCGGGGTGACCAGGGCGCCGCCGCAGAAGGAAAGGGGCCCCCGGGGGTCAGCGGCGCCCGGAGCCTGCGTCCTACGCGGTCCTCTCCGGCCGGACGCTCCCTGGTCCCCGCGCCCCAGCGGGCGACATGGGTCTCAGGCCCGGGACCCTGGCACCGCGCTGCCTCTGCCTCCTCGCCAGCCTCGCCCGGCTCCCTGGAGGCGCAGCAGCGCGGAGCTGCCAGAGGGAGAGGGAGAGGGAGAGGGAGGAGAGGGAGAGGGAGAGGGACCGAGGCTGTGCGACTTCTGCGGGGTTGGGAGCGCGCGCCCCGCCTTTGGCTAAAGATATCCCGGCGGCGGCGCTCGACTTACAGACGCTTTCGTCACTTGGAAGCCGGGCGCAAGTTTGGAGAGGAACCTCTGGCCAGGTCTGGCTGTTAAAGCTACAGAGCCGCTTTTAAAGATGGGAAGGGGAGGCCCTGCGAGAGAGGGGCGGCTGGCAGGGGAAGGTGAGGAGACCAAGGGGACCCCCGCGGCCCGCAGCCTGGTTCTCCGTGGGGTCCCCGCGGCTGAGAGGGACTAGCCCAGAGGAGCGCACGCAAACCGACCTGCTTAAATAAACACCCGCAGCCTGTGCCGTGTGTCTATTTTTATCCTGAGAAAGTCTGCTTTTGCAGGCAAAAACTAAAGTGTCAGAAATGGGAGTTTGGTTTGGGAACGGCTGGCTAGTAATTATGAAAGCTGATACAGAAATAGAAAATTGGTTTATGCATAGTTGCTACTAGGTGTAAGACCAAAAACTAAAACTAAATAAAAAAAGAAAAAAATAGAATTTTGCCCATTTAGTCACTAGAAAGACAACTGAAACCACTGTTTAATTTTTATTGAAATGCTGCACTTTCTCGGCTTCCCTACTGAGTTTTCAGCCTTGAACCTTATAACGGGCTTCTTTTGAGATACTTAGAAGCTTTTGAACAAAACTGGACTGTCACGGATAGATTCTTGTTCCTTATGGGGAAAGGGAAGGGTAGAATATTCAACAAATGGCTTATGATTACACAATTAGACTGTGGCTCGGTTTTGTTTTAATTTGAAAAGAAAAACCTCACTTCTCAGCAGGCGGTTTCAGTGTCTGATTTACGAGGCCCCTTGTTCTCTCCTCGTTCTCTCGAGTTCCCACATCATCTACTATGTACCGGGTTCTGTTTCAACGCTGGAAACGCAGCAGGAAGCACAGAGCTCCTTCAGATGCTCACCACTCTAAGATTTCCTTCTGCCAAGTGGCGCCCCTACCTTGGAAGTGGTGGCTGTGGGGGTCAGGTGTAGGGAGCAACCTTTCTGTTCCCTGATTCAGAGCTCTTTCTGCCCTGAGATGGGGCCGATCGCACCCACAGGGACCAGCTGGTGTTCTCCTCTGTCCCCTTCTTAGAGTCACTGGGAGCCATTTCCTTTAGGGCCCCAGGGCCACACAGTTCTGGGACTGTCACGTGTGTGGCCTCTCTTTTGCTGATAGGAACAACCTAGACCCCCCCCACCCCCACCCCGGGGAGACAATGAGCAGTTCCTTCAGTGACAAACTGTTTCTTTGGGAGGCACGTTCTCTGCACAGCTTACATCTTACCCAGGTACCTGGCCTCCTGACAACATGGAAGGGCGCTTCTTAGTGTTTACGCGGACTCCAAGGCCAAGAAGGAGGAGGAGGCTGATTCTCAATGCATCCCAGCAGAAAATGACAACCCTCTAACCTTCCGGGGCTGAGAGGTTTCTCTGTGAGACTCTGAAGTTTGTGGCTTCATTTATTATTTTTTTCCCTCTGGGACTTTCACAAGTGACAACAGATGGCCTCAAATTGGCTGCTTAGCCAAGGTTGGGAGGAGGAATTTACCCTGATTTACTCCTCCTCTTGCACAATTCCTCCCTGATTTACTCATCAATTCAGTTACTCAGACCCAGGTCAAGCGCTTCCGACTTGCTGCCAGTCTGCAGGGTGCACCATTCGGTATCTGCAGATGTGGGGGTAGCCCTTGGCCTGCCTGGAGCTTGCTGCTGGGTTAGGGAGCCTGGGCGCAGGAGCAGAAGACCATTCATTTACTATCACAGTTCTGCAACTCAAGATACTAACGCATGTCATGTGTCAGAAGGGAATCTTTCTTTTCAAGTACATGAGATTAAATTTCAGTCTGACTTAGCCAAAGGAGAATTCACTGATTCAGCTAAAGGCTAGTGTTTCAGACAAGACCTGGTCCAGGAACTGGTATTTCTTGCATGAATTCTTGGTTCTCTTTTCTTTTCATTCTTGGGCTGTGGGTTCTCTTCCTGGTTGGGAAGTGGTACCTGGTGACTTTGGGGCTGTCTCCTCTTCTGTCCTCTGTCCGTGCCTGGCAGGAACCACAGGCCAGGTTTCCTAGTTACTCCCATGTATGCTCCCCAAGACAGCCTGAGTGCTCACAGCTGGCCCAATGTGGATCAGAAATCCACCCTAAAGCCAGGCTTCCTGTGGCCCAAGGTCCTTGGCTGAAGAAAATAAAGCCCGGTTCTGTGGCAGAGAGTCAGGTACCATGCACACTGCGCGAGGGGGAGGTTTATGGTGCTGTGCAGGAGGGGAGCAATAAGATCGCGGGTGCTGGGGAGGCGTCCGGGAGCATTCTTTCTGCCCCATGCCTTCTTGCACACCTTCCTCTTTGCTGACCACAGCAAGGAAGGAAGGCCCTGGATCCTAGGGCACCAGCTGTGTGCTGGTGCGTTGGTGGTGGCTGGCTGCAGGGGCCTGGAGCTCATCCTTAGTGTCTGCTGATTCTCACAGTGTAAAGGTGCTCACCCTGGCCAATGTCCCTGGATGCCACGGTGGGAAAATCAATGCAGTGGTGAATGATTACACAGATTTCTCACCACATGGATCCATTATCTGCAGAAAACCCCACAGAAAACAGAAGATAGCAATAGATCGGGTAATTAACAGTGTTGAGTACTGCATAGATTCCCATTATTTTGACATCACCAATTTAAAGTCAGACTTACTTGTTGCATGACAGCTAAGGTGACAGCTGACTCGCTCAGTTGTTGAAGCCTTAGGCATCACTCTCAAGAGTCGATACCAGCCAGATTTAGCGCGGATGGCTTCTGAGCCCACACTGCAATTTGGTCGAGTTTAGCAGGTTCCGGTTCCACATTGAGCTCATGTGCCAGCACTAGAGCTAAGGTGGGCTTTGTCCTGGGATAAATGGAGCCAGAGGGGCTTTCCAAACACACACATGGTCGAGCGAGGACTTTGAAGAGTAGAAGCAGGTACAGCCTGTCGAGAGAGGCTGCAGTCAAACCTAGCACTGATACCTAGAGGGGAAGATTATTGATTTTACCAGGAATTGGGTAAATTTAAGAATGAAGGACACCCTCAGGAGCAGGGGCCGAGTCACAGCCTGAAGCACACAGCACAATCACCCAGCTCGGCTCTCAGTTTGGATATAACCCTGGTACGCAGCACCAGCCAAACCAGCCAGGCTAAGGCATTTGCAAAGCGTTTGAAAATCTTGTTCCCTTGAGCCCATGACTGATTTAGAGAGGGTGCAGGGATATAGGCTGTGAATACAAGCTTATTGTTTTCCCTTGCCAAAGACTTTGGTAGTCTTCTGATTGCTTCTGAAAATGGCAAAAAGAAAACTTTTATAGAAATGAGGCTGCTGCCTGTTAAGTATAAGGAGGGTTTGGGGGTGCAGCTGAGAAAACCAGAAGGAGACCCTGAGAGATGAAAGCCCTCTCCCAAACCTCCAACACTGTCAGACTCAGGCCTTGGACCATAGCAAAAAAGGAAAAAAAATGGAGAGTGTAACCTTGGACCACAGTGTGTCCCGAAGCAGGAGAGAAGAGGGAAGACGGGTGGGGAGCGGGCGAGAGGGCTGTAGTATTGACCCTTGGGATTGTTCTTAGCCAGCCGGGAGAGAGAGTCGCGCTCACTGAGGAGGAACCGAGAAGGGCAGTAATGACAGAGAGTGAAACACATTTTGACTATGTAGTCTATTTATTTGCCATACTGAAGTGGTTATTATTTACCTGTAAGTTCATTGGTTAGGAACTGGGAAACATTAATCAACGAAAACAATCACAAGTAACGTTTCTCAAATGTAAGTGATACAGCTCAGCTATAAAATGTTTCTCACCATCTTTCTGCACTACAGCACACTGTTCTGTCATAGTATCAGGTATCACAAAAATGCTGCCTCAGTCACTCGTTGGATCACTGGGACACAATACCCAGCTTAAAGGAGGAGAGGTCTATTGTGGCTCAGGCTTCTCTCTGGGGTAGGCTGTTTCCAAGGCAGGAAGGGCATGGAGTGGGGAAATCTGCTCACCTCATGGTGGACCGGAAGTCGGCAGAGTGGAGGGAGGAACCGTGAGGGAGACTGAACGCTGTCCCCCCTGACCAGGACCCATCTTCTAACAGCAAGCCTGCTAGCCAGTCACCCCACAACCCCATCACTTTTCAGAAATCCCACCTTTGAGCATGTGAGGTTTTGATGCCTGGATATAAACCATCACACTTGCCAACACCAAACACAGCTTCACGGCCGGTGGAGGCAGCTTAGAGCCTCTCCGCCATGGGTGGCGGTGGACATGCTGGGTTGGTGTGGTGGAGGAAGAGGGCTCTAGAGTCTTGCCCTGGTTTCCGGTGTGTGAGTTCAGAGGGACATAGGTCCCTTTGCATGCTCCCTGTGACCAGGGATGTGGCCTTGTCGTTGTGCAGAGGAAGCAGGAGCCTTGTCCTTTCATAAGCCGGGAGAAAGCTGGATGCGAATGAGCTCTGGTCGTCTCCACTGTTCTCTCCCACAGGAAAACGAGTGTCAGACAAGCTCTGGACCTGCCAGACTGGAAACGAGCATGTGTGTCTTCCACAACATTGCACTTGGTTGCTATCTTCTTTTTCCAGTTTTTACTTTGTTTTTATTAGTGTCCATTTGCAATAATAACCTTGTTCTTATGTGCATTCAAGAGAGAAAATACAAGCAAAGAAAAGGCCCACAAGCACTTCCTTCATTGTCACTGTGAGATTCAGAGTTTGATCCTTTCTAGAATTTCATGAGTGAAGACTACACTCGGTAATAGAGGAGAGGGATTAAGCAGCGTCAGGAAGTGGTGGTCAGGCTTTCAGCATGAAGGAAGGGAAGGGGGAAGGAATTTGAAGGGACAGAGTTTCCTAGTCACTGAGTGCAGAAAAGCCATCCCGCAAGGCAGGAGGACCGTGCACCGGCTTGGATGGATGGGGGACTCCTATTGTCCTGCTTCAAAATTTTGTACCAATATCACTGCTTTGTGTTGATTGACTTTGTTCTGTTTTTTGGTTTGTTTTTATTATCTTTAAAATAAAATTTAAGAAAAGAAGGAGAGACTAAGAGATAATATCTGAGTTGTACTTAGGTTCTGCAAGGAGTTTGTCCAACGGCCACTCAGGGAAACGAGGGGGCTGCATGTGCAAGGCCTCCTGGGGAGCAGAGGAGGTGCTGAGGGCTCCGTATACAGTGGCTGGAAACATGCAGTGAGCTCCTATAAGAGGGAAGCTGAGGCAGGAGGGTCACAAGAGTGAGCTCAGTCTAACCAAACAAAACAACCACTCTGAGGCTGACTCTCAGTGCGAAGGCCCTGGGTTCAAGCCCAGTAGCATGATCTGTGATGATCTTGGATCTGTGATGATTTGAGGATGAGAAAGTTTACAGGATGAGAACGGGACAGGCGTCTGGGATTTTAAGGTCCAGACTAACAAACAGCGGGGCTGAATCTGTCTCTCTGCTTCTCTGTGCACCTTGGTTTTTCATCTTTGAGAAACTTATAAGGGAGCCCATGAGACAGCCAGCACAGCTGACCTTGTGGCAGGGCGGGTAACTGCTGCTGTCTTTTTTTTTTTTTTTTTTTTTTTGCCAGAAAAGAGGAGCATCTTTGGCTATTATTGTGTTTCTTGGTTCTTGGCCGCCTTTTTTCAAGATCTTAGAGATTTAAAATGTGCCTTTCAGTGGACAGTCTTTGATTATATTTCTAATCCAAATCCAAATCCAGTTTCTTAATCTCAGAAATACGCAGTTGGAAGAGGATGACAAGCCCTATTTCAGAGATGAGTCACACGGACTTTTCCTTGTCTCTGGGAGCAAAAGCTTCAGGAAGTTTTTTCCCATATCTGAGTCCCAGGGTGGACCCCGCTGCCTCTGTTTTTCATTTAACGCCTTTTAGTGTGTGCTCCTAATAAACACCTATGTCTTACTGCTCCTTATTTTACCCTAATACTTCTGACAACCTTACTGGCCCAAACAACAAAGAGACAGAAGAAGAAAAGGACTCTGACTAGTGTTTTCCTTCTCAGTTGAGGGAATATCCTTGCTTACTCTGGGAGGTCTTTGGGTGTAGGTATTCAGGTATTCAGCAAATATTTGTTGATGCAAATATTTAGCAAGTGGTTGAAAAGGATACATAAAGCTACTGATCTAATACTGAGCATGTTCTTTGGACCACGGAACTCCAGAGGCCTGAAGGGACGGGCTTTGAGATTCAGGTCACTCGTGTGGTCATTGCTCTTCAGCCTTGCTTACCTATGGCCTAGCTAAGGAGGTTACTTAGAAAGAAGAAACATGACAAACCTCTTGAAAGTTTTTAAAATCTTTTTGCAGAACAAACAACTCTCGTGTTGCTGGTGCCGCGTCTGAGGTGGCCTGTCCTACGGTAGCTACCGCAGCAATAGCCAAGCAGAGGGCTGTAAAGGTGGGGCAGATTTGACTGCTTTTTCTGTGGGCACTGCCAGACGAAAAATACGTGTAAAAACCAGTGTGTTTCCAGTGGAAGTACTGGAACAGCATTTGCAACAAAGTTCGAAAAGAAATGGTAAATCTAGTGCATTCTGTGCCTACAGAAATCAGTAAGAAAAGCACAGGAACCCCGATAAATGGCTGGACAAGAGGTGCGGTGAGGAAGTTTCCGTGGAACAAATTGCACCGCTGTAACCTTCCCAGTGCAGTGTGCAGCCAGGCAAGGACAAAGCCCACACCAGTCATGAGGACCACGATCATGATGTTAGTGATGTGTTTATGTTTTCCCTAAGCTCTTAGAGCAAACACAGGGAATCTCTAACATGCTACTGACACAGAAAAGCAAGCATCCTCATGTGAATGCAGTTGGCCTTTCAGATCAATATGGCTACTTGCGTCAGGAATATGAAATTTTTTTCTACCTCTGGACCTAGTAGTTTTACTTGAAGAGTGTATACCAGAGAAATAAACACAAACACGAGAAGACTGTGTGAGCAGAGATATTCTCTGCTGCCTCGTTTCTGAGGATAGAAAACTGTGAATGAACAGCTCACTTCAGGCTGGGCGGAAGCTAAATGAATGTTATATCCATCCATTGGGAGTGTTTTGCATCTTTTAAAGATTAAGGGTAAAGGTATTCTTTAGTAAAATGAGAAGCAATTTTGGAAAACGGTTAATAAACAACAAAAAGAACACAAAGCTTGACAGAATGGGGTGTTTTTTTCTTTGGAGGGACTGCAGGCCAAAGCGCCCTTCTTTAGTGTGGTCTGTGTTCTCCAGGCTCTTCACCGTGGGGTGTGACATAAACTTCACAAAGGAAAAGCAAACAGAGGAGGGGAACTGGTGCAGAGACGGGGCACATCCTGACAGGAGCCCTACTGGGCTCCGTGCTGTCTATTCCTGGGACTAGTGCTTCCTGGGGGGCTGCCTCTGGGTCTCTCACTGCAGACGCCCTTAAACCAGTTGGCCCCAAAGCTCATAGACAAACCCTTTGACTCTGGTAGGCTCATTCCACTGTCTAAATAAAATCAGGCGTGCTTCATTGCTGTGGACCCTGAGGTTGGGTGTCTAGATTTCCGAGGGCTGGGACACTTGCTGCTAGGCTTAGGGGTCGGCTGGGTGGGAGAGGGGAGGTTGAAGGCCCTGCATAGTGTTATTTTTAATTTATGGGCCTTATTGGAGAACTAAAGGGAAATCCCTAAACCCCAGGAGTCATGATCAGTTTAAATAATCCAAGATAACTGGGTTTTACGTTTATTTTTTCTCTTTCTCATTTCCAGGTCATTTGTATATTTGTTAAAACAATTGCTACTTCCACAGATTTTGCCTCAGGTCATCAGCTAAACAGAAAGATTTCTAAGGAAGATTTGTAGCTGATTTCTGTTCCGCAATGCACAGGAGGAGAAAAGTTAAAATTCCTATCACTGGATACTTTCCCCATTTTTTGCTTTCATTTCTTTTTATCTAAATGAGGTTTTCTCTCAGAGCTGGTTAAGCCAAGATTGAAGATATGTGACTGTCCACATGACAGTTTTGCTCTAAACAAAGTGGGTGGAGGCTGGGGATTTAGCCCAGTGGCACAAGTGCCTGCCTGGTAAGCGTGAGGTCATGAGTTTGATCCCTGGTACTAAAAAAGAAAAAAAAAAAAAGATGGAAAGGTATAATTCCCACAAACAGGGCAGGTTTTAATAACTTTAACAACATAGTTTTTTCTCGGCTATAATATTAGTCCTGGAAAAATGTTCTTTTAATTATTTTTCTAAAACTATGAAAAAGAAAGTTGGGATTTTACAAAGTTCAAAAATAGAGCATGTTCTACAAGGAGGTCTGTCAAGCAGTCAGGTAACAGATGATGTTTATAAAGACTCTTAAAAATATAAAAGGTAGGGAACACTCCTTTCCTTTAAAGCGCACCAAAGTCTGGTACAAGCTGACAGCAATTTGTTATGATTTATGAGTAGTGGAAAGCTTTGGGCTTAGAATAACACTGTTGTGGCAGCCCTGGAATGGAATGGGTTTAAAGATGTCTTAAGCTCAGGAGAACACAAAATAAAACCGCTTTTCATCTTTGCATGGAGATTCCAGTTTACAGGCTCCAGCGGTCACTTTCCTGAGGGTGTGAGGCCGAGGTGTCCAACAGTTGGGGTAGGACAGGCCTACGGCTGTCAGGATAATTCATTTTCCTCTCTCCTCCTCCTAAGTGGCCTATTGATAATGGCTTCTTCTCCAGAAGAGAAGCCAAGTGGAAAGGAACAAAATGATCCCGAGAAAGGAAAACATTCCCGTCAAGAATAATATAAACAAGGTTAAAAACTACTGAAGGTGAATCGTCATTAAAACATGTGCTTTCCCCGGCAGAAGGCTGCCTGGGATGTTTTATAATTCCCCAACTAGGGGAAAAGCATTTCTCGTGTGTTCACCTCTGAGCTCCCCTGGGCTGGGGCGGCCGCATTCCACAGCTGCCTGGACAAGGCAGGGTTTAGCTTTGGGGCGCTGAATTCTCTGGGCTTTTAGGGTCAGGGATGCTGAGCTCCAGCAGATGACGGACAGGAGGAGCAAAGACGGGGCATCCAGCTAAGAGGCGGCAGGAAACAGGCCTGGGCTGTGAGCCTGCTTCCCGCCCCCCTCCAGAGTCAGAGGCTCGGTGGGGTGAGGGTGAGCGTGCCCCTGGGGGGGTGGTAGCTCCACATCCTTTAGTATGTTGGAATCCTGGCCTGGAACCCTAAACAAAAAGTGGTTCATGGGTATTTTCATATGAAGGCTCATGCCGCTTTTACTAGTGAAAGCCAAACGTGAAGGAGTCCAGGCGTCCATCAGGAGGTGAAAAGACAAGCCGCAGTTCTTTCCTCCTGTGGAACTGGCCCAGAGCCTGGACTCTTGGGAGTAGCTGCAACAGCGTGGAAAAACCTCACACAACTCGGTTGTGCTAAAGAAGCCAGATCAACAGAAGAGACGCTATTGCACGATTCCCTTACTTCTCAGGCTGGAACATGCAAACTAATCTGTGAGGAGCGCAGAGCAAAACTTCAGACATTATTATCTTGATCGCTCTTTTGCAGACCTACGTACGTACACACACCATCGCAGATGCCCGCGTTAGATGATGATTTCACACTTTAAATGTGTGTCTTTTGTATGCCAATAAAACCTCACTGAAGCAGTTCTCCTGCCTAGCAGCCTCTGGTAGACACTTGCTAAGGGACCTTTCTTGTTAAAAGTAGTTGGGGCGTCACGCCCCCAGGCATGAGAGACCCAGCTCCCCTCCCTGTCTTGGGAAGGCAAAGTTGCCTCTCCTGTGGGCTCAGAACCAATCCCGAAAGAGGCAGCCAGGATGCAGGACGCTCTGTCCAACTCTTTTAGAGTGTTTTATTTATTTTTGGTTCATTTTATTGTACATTATAGACATGCATGGTCACATTCATCAGAGGGGTTTGTGACTGTGCCTGATACATCTTGGCTCTTCTTCTCCCTTCCCTCTTCCCTTCCTTTGGCCCCTCTTTTCTTCATTTACAAAAGCTTTGTTTCCATTCATTCCCTTCTATTTCCTCCTCTTCTTCCTTTCCCCTCCCCATCCCGTTTCCTTCCCTTTTGAATATTTTCTTCCTATTTCCCAGTATCTATTACATATTTTGTTCCTCATTTATGCTTCCAGTATTCCACACCAGACAGACAAGGTGATATTTAAACATGCATGCCCTATTGATTTTGCTCTGTGCTTTTTAAAAATTGTTTTCTTCTCTCTTTTCCCTTCCCTTTCCCCCCTTCCCTTCCCTAGGTCTCCTTACTTTGAAACAATGTTTAGTTTCACAGTACCTTTTATACACTTTGGTCTTATTTACACATTCAGTATTTCACACAGAGAAATGATGCAATATTTACACATGTGTGTTTGATTTATTTCATTTAAGAGTATAGTCTCAAGGGTCATCCATTTCCTGAGAAATGTCTCAAGTTTATCCTTCTTTATGGCTGAGTAGTATTCCATTATATAAAACAACACATCTTTTTTACCCATTCTTTAATTCATGGGCATTTGGGTTGTTTCCAAGATTTAGCTATTACAAATTCTGCTGCTATAAACATAGATTCACATATATCACTGTGGTATGATATTTTTAATTCTTCTGGAAAATACTCAGAAGGGGAATAGTTGAGTCAAATGGGACCACTAATCCTATTTTTTGAGGAATCTCTGCACTGATTTGCACAGTGGTTGCACCAGCCTATACTCCCACTAACAGTGGAGAAAGGCTTCTTTTCCCCACAACGCTGCCAACATTCGTTATCGGTTGATTTCTTGATGACAGCCGTTCTTTCTGGAGTGAAATGGAGTGTTAGTGTTGTTTTACTTTGTATTTCTCAGTTACCAGTGATGAACATTTTTTCTTATATTCGTCTGTCACTTTTATTTCTTCTTCTGAGAAGTGGGTATCATCTATGATGCCCATTTTTGGGTTGGGTCTTTAAATTGGGAAGGTCTGACTTTGTAAAAAAATTCTTTATCTGTTCTAGATATAAACCCATTATTTGAGGGGAAAGTGGCTAAAATTTGTTTCCCACTGTGCGGACTGGCTTTTCACTGTATTGTATTGGTGATTTCTGTTGCTGTGCAAAAGCTTTTTCATGAGATGAGATCCTAGTTATTGATTCTTTGTAATATTTCCTATGAGATCTGGGTTTTGTTCATGAAATCTTTACGTACACTTATGTCTTCAAGATTTCTACCTATTCTCTCTTCCGGCAGATCCAGTGTTTTTGTTTTCATATTTAGGGCTTTGGTCCATTTTGATTTTAGTTTAGCACGTGGTGAGAGGCACGGCTCTAGCTTTAGTCTTCAGCATGTAGAACCAGATTTCCCAGCACCATTTATTAAAGAGGCTTTCAGTGAACGCTCTTGGACCCTTTGTCAGAGATAAGGTGGCTGAGTGTGCTTGTTTGGTGTTGTTCCTGCATCTCCTAATCTGTCCCATTTATCCTCAGGTGTTTGTTTCTTTTGCCAGTACCATGCTGTTTTTGTCACAGTAGCTTTATAGTATAATTCCAAGTCAGGGATTGTGATGGCCCCTGCCTTGTCTTTGCTGCCCAGGATTGTTTTTGTTATTCTAAGTCTCTTCTAGTTTTAAATGAATTTTAGGAATTTTTTTTCTACTTCTGTGAGGTAAGGTAATGGTGTTTTGATTGGGTTGTCATTAAATCTGTATAACAATTTTGGGAGTATGACCATTTTCACTATTTTGGTTCTCCCATGATCAAGGGATATCTTGCAGTTTTATGATAAGCTCTTTAATCTCATTTTCAGTGGATACTGTAATTTTCAATGGATAGATCTTTTATGTCATGATTCCTAAGTATTTCATTTTCCCCATGCTATTGTGAAAGGTTTTGTTTCCCTAATGTCTCTCTTAGTGCATTTGTGATTAGTGTACAAATATGCTACTGGTTTTTGAGTGCTGACTTTGTATCCAGCTGAATTGCTCTATTTGGTTATTAAATTTAGAAGTTGTTTGATGAAGTTTTTGAGAGTCTTCTGTGTAGAGTATCATGTCATCTGCAAATAATGTTAATTCACTGTCTTCATTTCCTGTTCTTATTCCTTTTTTTTCTTTTTCTTGTTTGATTGCTCTGGTTAATTATATTGAGTAGGGATTGGGATATAGAACTATATTGAATAGAAATTGAGATAGTGGACATGCTTGTCTTATTCCTGATTTTAGAGTGAAAGCTTTCAGTTTTTGGCCATTTAGTATGATGTTGGTTGTTGGTTTGTCATAGATGGCTTTTATTGGATTGAGATAAAGAACTTCTATTCCAATTTTCTTTAGGTCATGAATGCATGTTGGAATTTGTTAAATGGTTTCTCTGTATCTGTTGAGATGATCATATGGTTTTGTCTTGGGCTCTGTTGATATGGTATATTACATTTATTAATTTGTGTATGTTGAGTCATCCCTGTATCCCTGAGAGAGATTCCTAGATATATAGGAATTGCCAAAACTAAGTCAAGAAGATATAAAAATTCTAAATAATCTAATATCAGTCAATGAAATAAAAAATGTAATTAAGAATTTACTAACAAAGAAAAGCCCAGGTACTGGTGGATTCACTGTCAAATTCTTCAAGAAATTTAGAATAGATCTATGCCTCTACTGGTGAAACTCTTCAATGAAAGTTCAGGGGAAATAGTACTCCCAAATTCATTTCTGGAAGCAAGTATTACCCTGATACCAAAACGAGAGAAAGACCCAATCGAAAAAGAGAACCACCGGCCAATCGCCTGCATGATCACAGATGCAAAAATCCTCAACAAGATACTGGCAAACAGGATGCAGCAAGTCATCAAGAAGGTTATTCACCTGGTTTACTTTAGAAATTTTCCTCCTGAGTCCTCCAGCAGACAGCTCTATTCATTTTCTTTCTTTGTGGGAAACGCTGGCTGGCTAAATAATCCCACAAACCTATTGCTTATGCAGGATCTGAGCTTCCTGAGAACTTCAAAGCCACCGATTTATTATTTATTTTTGTTTGCATTTCTCTCACTTTGTCGTTTTACAAATAGAGCTCAGGGGACAGAAAACATCACAGATACTCAGGCTATCCTCCCGCTAGAATTTCAAACATTTTCTCCTCGCCTATTTCTTTTGTTTAACTTTCTTTATTCTGGTATTTGGTCGCCAGCTGGGACCCTGGAAAGCACTGTGTATGTGGCAGCCAGGGTGAATGGGTGGGCATGATGGGCAGAGGCAGGGACACCCTGCCAACCTTTCTCAGGACTGTCCTTAGGTGCGACCCTCGGGGTCCTGCAAATGTCTTCCCTTTCTGCAGGAGATGATTCAGGTTGGGTGCACACAGTCCTGAAAAAAAGTTGACAAAAAACAAAACCCACTGGCCCACTTCTTGGACTGACCTTAAACACAACAGTGAGGATGGTTGGAGGAAGAGAAGATGTTAGCTTGAGGCCCTGTTGCTCAGAACTCCCTGGAAGGAATATCCCGAGGGAGTGTTAAGCAGTGCTGGAGGTGGGGGCCGTGGGTACAGCACAGCATGTTTAATTTCGGTTTCAGTGCTCGGTTCTTGTTACTGTAAATTGAACTCGACAGTTAGAGCCCAACTTTGAAAGTATGAGGAGCCTTGTCTGCTGTGAATCAATATTTCCGAGGTCAGCAGTGTTAGGGTTATGGAGATTTACCTGAACAATGGCAGCTAAGCCTCACCACGTCTCTGTTCTGAGGGGCTACCGATTTTGAGATGTGCCATTATTTTCTGTACCAAAACCAAAGCTAAAAAGGTGCCATCAATAAAACTAGAATAGTGTGTTATCTTAGTAAGAATTTTTATTTTATTATTGAAAGCTACTGTGGATTAATTTATAATAGGCTTTTAGTATTTCTCTTCTATGAGATACATTAAAAGGAAAACATAAAAAAGTTAATTTTGTTACCCTCACCCTAGTCCTACAACACTTCTCTGCCTACCGTTGTTAACATTTGTGTTTGATGAGAAATTTCTTAGAATGTTCCACTGTTGGCTCTAGGATTTTGTTCTAAACTGTGTATACCTGTTCCCTACATTTTAATGTTGGTACTTTCTCTCTCTCTCTCTATTTCTCTCTCTCCTTCTCCACTTCCCTCTAGTTCCCTTTTCCCCTTTTTTTCTGATTTCTTTTTCTATCTTTTTTCTTTTGTGGTCCTGGAGCTTGAACTCAGACCCTTTGCCCTGAGCTACACTCCTAGCCCATTTTTAATTTCCATCATGAGACAGACTCTTGCTATATTGCTATGTTGCCTAAGTTGAACTAAAACTTGGCTTTCAGCCTGCCTCAGCCTCCGAGGGTGCTGGGGTTACACATCTGTGCCTGGGGTTTCTTTTTATCTCTATTGATTTATATTCCCATAATTTAAATTCCAAAGTCAGAAGAACATTTTTCAAACATTCCAGTTCAATACCTCTCAGTACCTCTGGTCCTCACAGGAATTGATCTGTCAGCTGTCCATTTCTTTAAGCTTCCTTTGGCTTCTTCCAGATACCAGTTTCTGCAATCTGTGTAGTATCTCACACAATTACTTAGTGTGAGATAGATAATTTTCATAGATATTTAGGTAACAAAATGGAACAGTCTCATTTACTTAGGAGCATCTTTCTTAGGTCCTGTTAAGCACTAGATTGTTACTTTGTAAGGAAATATAGAATTTTGATAACTTTTTGCCAACAGTGCTATCTGTAATCCTGATAGTAAATCCTAGTTTATTAAATGTGCTGGTGTTATTTTTCTGTGACCTTTATTATGCACAATAACTTCTGTTACAACTTGGAATCATACCATAACCTCCACAAAGACACTTCCGGTGCCAGTTACCCTAGATTCCCAGAGAAGCAACCAGGCACAAATGTCACTGAAATGAAAATGGTATCTGCATCCCCCAACCCAAAGGATGTCACCTGTCTCACATGCTGCCTGGTCAACAGTGATCGTAAGTTGTCACTCACTGTGAAACATCCTCACCATAGACATGTAAAAGTGTTAATTGTTAATGTGTAAAGTGTTAATGTTACAGTGTTATTGAAATGCCTCAGAACGAAAGAAACGCATGACTGAATAACTATTATGGGCTAAATATTTTACCTAATTTCTTCATTTAATTCTCGTAGCAGTAATAGGAAATCAATCATCATTTTCCATCCCTGCTTGGAAGGTGCAGAAACTGAGGCTTCCAGAGGCAAATGACTCACCCAAGATCATAGAGACATTAAACTGAAGACTGGAGCCTTTAACACCAGACTTCCTGGTGCAAGTACCCTGGCCGGGTACCGGGCTGAGGTCAGGGGGTGGGGCAGAGAGCGGCCAGCCCAGCCTACTGCACCAGGCTAAGGTCCCAGGGGGCGGAGAGTGGCCAGTCCAAGGCCTTGGTGAGTGTGGTCCTTCTAAAGCCACCCTGGTGTTATCTGTGTTCTAAATATTCTACTTCCCCAAAGGGATCTATAATGCAGTTAATAATAGCTGCTCAGCATAAAATCCTAGGATGAATATGAGCTGCTTTAATCTGTTTGGGATGTGGAATATCATAACATACCAAAATTATGTTTTAGGGAAACATAGCTTTCTGAAGAAAATCTTGTAATGGGAAGTTACTCTCTTGGGAATGCGTGCGAAAGTCCAGGAAGATTCAGGTTGATGTCTGGGCAGAGTGGAAGGGACAGGGACCTTCACCTCCATCTAACACCCTCTCCACACAGGCTGGGTCCCGGGGCAGTACCCAAGGTGGACTTCAGGCCCGCTGGAGGGGGGTGCACCTCCCGTTTCTCCTCTTAGAGTCAGTGATACTCAAGTGAATCTCTAGCTTCTGAGTGCCACCCTCTGCCTTGAGAATCACACGTGAAAAGTCTCCTCTCTTCTCTCTCAGCCACAGCACTGCCCAACAAGATTACCGAGGGATGTAACTTCAAATAAATGACAGCTTCTAGCACCACCCCAGTCCCCTGGACGGTGCTATCCTGGCCTTGCCTGCCGGGGGGCCTCTCTATATGCACCACCCAGGTGCACCTGCGGAGCTCAGGGCGGCTGGCTCCTCTGCAAAAGGCAGAGTCAGGCTCTGGGGTCTCACACAGGGTGCAATTCTAGTCTCCCATGGAGTCACTGAATCATAGAACACTGTGGTCAGGAGATTTCTTAGATGGCATCTACTCTAACTCTCAGTGGGAATACTGGGTTATCCTGAATCATGAACATCTTGGATCTGTTTGAACTCTTCCAGTCATGGGGAAAAAAGCAGTTTATTCCATTATTTTACAAGTGGTAATTCATGCTGAGCTGAGTTTTGTAACCTGGTTTCATGTATTTGTTGGCATTTCCCTCTTAGGATGTGAGATTGTATCAGGTCTTCTTGCTGTGACAGAGGAACACTGGATGTCACAACTGACTTCTCCTTTTAGCTTAAACAGGCTGCCTACAGCCCTGGGACAGTGAGTGACTGAATCAAAAACACCTGAACTAGAAATTATTCCCCCTCAAAAATATACATCAAGGAATGCTGGTTCTATGACTGATCCTGGAAACCTGAGAGTGGATTCGCTAGTTGTTAGAGTCTGAATTATTTAGAAAAAAGAAACCTAAGTGAAAAGACTAGAGAATGCCTTCAACTCCATAAGCAAAAGGCATAGTTTATTGTATGGAGAAAACAGGCTCATCAGACAGAATTAATCTTGTATCATTTCAATTTAGTTAAGCCTGTTAGTATAACTCTAATGAAAAAGTGCTAGACAAGAGTGATACCTAATGAAAGAGCTTTGAGCATGTCAGGTAAATAGATACATTGCTTGGCTTAGAAGACGCCAGGCCGGGGACAGCATGGCATCCTTGATCTTGTCCCTTTGGTGCAATAAAGGGTGAAATAGAATTGTCAGTAGTATCATCCGTAGGTCTTGTCTGGTTCTGGTTGACTACAGAACCTCATAGAATCCTAACCACCAAGCTCTTGAGAGAGAATTCCCCAAGGCTCTTACATCTGAAAATCATCCTTCTAATTTTGAGGCGACTTCGTGTGGAGATGGTGCCAGGTAAACCTGGCTCCTTGTGTAACCACGAGATGTCCATTGTTGAGCTGCAGTGATACAGGATCTAAAATAATTAGGAGCATCGGGCGGTGTTTGCTCCCGTACTGGAATCCGGACTCTCTTGAAAGGCATGGAAAGGTGATGACTTCTACCTCCGTGTGATTCTAGCCAAGGATGTGGTGTCAGATGTCACATTACTTATTTATCATTTACTCGGGGAGTCCACATACACAGGCACTTCAGCAAGCCAGTCTAAACCGGATGGAGACACCACGGCCATGCAGGGATTCACGTATCGCAGACCGGAGAGGCCACACCTCGAGTCACGGCACAGTGTGTGAAGGGACCGCTCCTGGTTGTCCCTGCAGGAGCTGCCTCCTCAGGTCACCATGTTCTGTGCTCTCTGTGGACCAGCCCTCAGTCCTCTGTTCACTTCAGGCTGCCACATTCAGTCTGAGACCTGGATAAGTTACTGCCACATCTAACAGGTAAGTGAGCTGGGCCTGGAATACTTCCTTCCCTAATCCTTGCTTGTGTTTTTATTTTAAAATGAGACTAGAAGATGATATAAAGACACCATTCTTCTCATGTTTAGCTTCATTTTCTCCCATTCTTGTCCACAGTACTCCAGAAGATTTAAGGCTAAATTAATCTTACTCTCCAGGACATACGCCCTATTAGAAGGTTGACAATTATGTGGCAGGAGCTGTATAGAAGCCATGCATAGGTCACCGATTTATCTCAGCTTTATGTCCTTCTCAACAAGGGCTCCAGGCAACTTCTATTAATGAATTCATTCATCCATCTCTGTGTTCATTACCTGTGTTTACCAGACACCTGAGTGTGCTGGACTGTTTAGCCATTGGATATGAACTGGATATTCTAACAGGATTCTAGCAGGGTACAAATTGGAATTTTTTTTTTTTTGGCTTGTTGAGACAGGGTCTCACTATGCAGTTCAGGCTGGCCTTGAACTCATTTTGTAGCCCAGGCTGGCCTCAAACTTGCAATGATCCTCCTGCCTCAGCTTCCTGAGTGCTGGGATTACAGACATGCACCACCATGCCTGTTTTACAAATTGGAAATTCTAACAAGAGTTTTTCGTATGAATTCAATGAAACAATTCTAATTTAGAAGGAAAAACTTGATTTACAAACTGTAGCCTTTAAAAAAGAAATTATTTTCAGGGATATGGCTCAGTGGCACAAAAGAAAGAATCCCTTGAGTCAAAGTTTGATTCAATAATATTTCAATGTTGAGATTGCCTGACAATTGTTGCAAACAGAATTCCTTCTTCAGACCCCCTGAATCAGAGTTTGTACCTCCCGGTGACCCTGTGAAACCAGGGTGCATGGAGTTTCACTGGGCTGTGGGGTGTGGGCTGTGTGCTTATTATTAATCAGATTCATGGTCATTCATAAACTTGCTTTGGGTTTTGGCACTTCCTCAAATTACCATGCTATTGGACTTTCTGACTCAAAATACTGTCTGGCAAAACAAAGAAACTGAACTGAGAGAAAGAGCAGCAGTGGGGCCAGGAACGGGCATTTCAGCTGGTGTCTGAGTGACTCCGGGCGGCGCTGTCCTGGGCCTGCGAGCTCATGCAGCGTGTTTGGCCCACGAGGTCATGATGCACGCCTGGCGTTATTACCTCATCCTGGAAATGGGCTGAACCTCAGCGAGATAGCAATGCTTGGTGAGGACCATGGCCAAAAGGTGAGGGCGGTGAACTGGAATCTACGCTCCTCTCTGTCCAAATTACACGTTTTTCCCCCAATTCTCCAAAGTGTCATTACATCCATTGTAGTGCTTTTCTTTTCTGTAGATAATAAATCAAAAAGTAGTTTTTCCTTCTTTTGGGCACTCAGGAGACAGTTCTATGTGACCAAGAATATGTACAGTCAGGTTTTTGGCCCTGGTCCCTCTATTTTTTATTGGGTCTGTAAATGGTACACATTTTACAATTGAGGATTGTTGAGCCAACATGTGGTTTCAATCGAGCGCTTCTAACATGCCATGATGAAAAAGGCAGGGAATGAAAACACACCCGGCCTTTGTACTCCTGCAAATGGCTTTTAGTGAAAACCTATGAGGCAAACAGTCTAGAGTTAAGTATGGGCATATTTGTATTTGTTTATTTTTACCTCCACTGTTGACCATAAAAGCCAGAGAGTTGGCACATGGCTCTCATTGAGCTGTGTTTTACCATTTCCTGAAGTTCGCAGCTCTGTTTACCTGCGTTGCAGGCCATAGCTGGCTGTGTCAGCTCAGGAGCGGCCTGGACCTCATCCCAGCGTGAGCTGTCGGCACACACCACGCCCGTGTACCTGGAAGGGTGGCTCACATCCCTGGGTAGGTGTCGCCTCTGAAACGCTGCCCCGGGCGAAACACTGATACCAGTGCACACCCAAACCAGCCTGGTGAAACCCGGGGTGGTAAGTTGGGGGCCATGATGGAAGCTGGTTAGGGAAGACTCTGACTCTTCCAGATGGCTTGACACAGACAGAGGAGAGGGTCTTTGTCACAGTGATTGTTGTCCTAATTTGTGTAGCAGTCACAGTGCTTTCATATACATCGTTGCATTTCATCTTCCTGGTGGAGCTTTCGAGTGGGTGTTACCACCCGTGTGTCCCTGTGTGCCTCTGGGATGTTGGGTTCCAGGAAGCTGGCTTGCTGGCCCCGCTGGGGATCAGTGTCACCTGTTGTGCGTTATTAGCTGTTGTTTTATTTTGAGGCTGTGTTTGGCCTTTGTGATGTCAAAGTCTCCTGTTCTTCTTCTTTTCCTACTTAGCTGACACGCTTGATGGCATCTCATCTTCATTTTCCTGTTCTCCTTATCCCACGTTCCCTGAATGATTCTCCTTTGCTCCTCCTGTGTTCTTTGCAGCGGATCTTCATTCCCACGTCTTTGGGTATCGCCCAATCCTCCCAGATCTTGAATGTAAGCACCAGTGACGTGTCACTTCCTTCCCAGCCCGGGTCAGGCAGTTCTGAATTCTTAGCATTCTCTCTCTTTCCAACACAGTTGGAAAACGTTTCCAAACGCAAGAGTTGCAAGACTGCAGGAAGGGGCCTGCAGTCCCTACGGGCTTGCTTTAGACTCAGCCAGGCGCAGGGGACAAAGCCCTGTGTGCCCAGCCCCGAGATCCCAGGGTGCTTTGCTGTGGCACTGACACAGGATTGGCAAATTTTCTGTGATGATTCAGATAGTAAATATTTTAAACTTCACAGAGGCAAAAATGAGTTCTTAGGGTTACGGAAAACAGTTTTCCCTGATGAAGTTAATGCAATAATATAATCACATGTATAGTGATATACAAGTTATTATTATATCCTTTACTCTGTAATACAGATCCACTAATAAGAAAAATGAAATATCTGGAGGGAGATGTATAGTGTTTCTCATCCAGCAAAATCAATTGCAGGGCCAGGGATTTAGCTCAGTGCCTTCCTGGCAAATGTGAGGTCCTGAGTTCAATTCCCGGTACCAAAAACCAAACAAACAAAAACCAATTGCAAATTTTCTTCTGTCATTATTTTTTTTGTGTGTGAGTGTGTGTGATACTACATATAGACTCATTTCATTTTTGGAATTATCTTTTTTCAAAACCACATATGAATAGTATATTAATCTATATTATTTTAGTGAAACAGTTTTTGCTTGCATGATTCTGCTCTACTTAATTAAATTAACTTATTTTTGCAGTGCTGAATGCTATAGATTCTTCTCTCGATACCTGCTTTTTAGCTTATGATGATATTGAAGATAAATCACTTTCAATTAAGGTTAGATGAACCGTCTTTAATAGTACAATTAAATGGGTTTTGAAGTATGGAAGTCTTTTTGTACTTGCCTAAAAAGTGAGGAAAGCTTCTAGAAATGTACTCTGAATTCCGAAGAGAAATCTGTTACAAAGTCGCAGGGGAAATGAAGAGTACAATGCTTGTTTTAATTTTTGACAGTGTGGGAAGTATGGAAAACAGCCTGCTGTTTTTCTGGCTCAGTTGTTAGGTTTGTGGAAATCTCTTTCTGCTGTATCAGTACCTCAAATAAATACTGGTTTTGCCTTATAATTTTATGTTGAATTTATTAAAAGACATCAAGTTCTTAGCAAAAGTTAACCCTCAAAACTATTTATTCACTGTTTGATATTAGCAAACAGGGATGGTTCTTTTGTTCAGAAAAACTCCAATCGCTTCTGTGCGACCCAAAAAATAGCAACCAGTTTTGCCAGCAACAGATTATTGAACTGCCAAGTGGTAATGCCATGGCCAGTTTGGATTGACTCACAGATCCAGTTTAGGAAGACAAAATCGTAGAGCTGGCCAGGGTCTAGTTCGTGGGAGGAAGCCAGGCTCATCACTAACTCTAAGAGGACAACGTCACGTGACAGCTGAAATGTTTCCTGCAAAGTTCCTGCTGATGAATTAGACAGGCTTTAAACTATTTCTCACAAGCTTTACGAGTTTTTTCTCCGACGCATGTCATAGTGTCTTAATCATCACTGGTGACAGATCTCCGCAGATTTCACGTCAGGACAGCCTGGGTCTCACCTGTGATGTATTAAACGATGCCTCTGCGCTCTGGCCCTGCGCTTGTCTGTAGCTGTCCCATGCCGCCAACCAGGCTGCCCCTTCGACGGAACCCAGCACAGATTCCTTGGATAAGCACAGCCTGAGCAGCGCTGGTAACATCTGTGGACTCCTTAGGGACCTTGGAAAACCCCTTAACGTCATTTTTTTTTTGATGACTAATATAGCTCTTAATGTTCTCAACTCCTTGAGCAACCAGTGTTTTGTTTTATTTTGGTTGCTGCAACCAGATTAACTCAGCATCAATCAATGGTTTTTCTTCTTTGGCTCATCAACAAAGGAACTACTTGGAAACTTTGTTATAACTTTTACATATATTTGAGAAGAGATTTTGCTTTAAATGAAGACATTCAGCTTTAAATATCCTAATTATGTGACTGTTTCTTCCTGTGAGTTGCTGGGTGTTATGAGAAATGCTCCACCTAGCAATGTCATCACATCGCATTCTTTCTTTCCTTGTTTTGGTGCTGGAGACAACCCAGGGACTTGCTCGAGAGCTACAGCCCGTCCTTTTTTATTTTGAGGCAGAGTCTCCCAAGTTGTTAAGATGCCCAGGCAGGGCTGAAACTTCTCATCTTCCTGCTTCAGCTCCGCCAGGTGCCGAGTCCAGAGAGCACCCCCAGTGAGCACCCCACACCGGCTCCCCACACCCGCAGAGCTGTCTCCAGCAGCCATGGTATCACTGTGTAGAGAGTGAGCACAGAGCTTGGCTGTCTAAACTGGTAGAGGGACGGAGAGGTGAAAGGACATGGCGGGGGGAGGGGAGGGGATGGATAAAGGCACGAAGATGTTATGTACCTGCACCAAGCCCCCACCGGGAATGACACACGATGTACCCCACGCGTGGACTCATAAAAAGGGGACACACACTCCGCGTGCCTTGGAAGCAGGGCTTCCCAAGCCCGCAGCCTAGTGGCTCTGCTGCTGTGGCTGCAAGTGAGCGCCCTGATAAGGTAAATGTGTTAGCATGTCATTGCCTGGGGAGACGGGTGACAGCTCAGTGTTACCGAGGGGCACTCACACTGCAGTGGCTCAGGGTGGCAGAGCGGGGGCGTGAGCAGACCACTGCTGTGGGGGGTTTGGGTCACCACAGCACCAGTGACCTCAGTAGACAACTTTGTCAGTTCTAGCATTTTTAGCACTGATACTTTGAAAGGGATGGGAGCCCTTTTATATTTGATCACACCAACTGCATAAAAAATATATTTTTCTGTCTTCTGTTTCGATCTGCAGTTTCCCCCACCTGCTTGTGTCCCGTGCCTGCGGCTATGCCCTGTCCAGATTTGAGGAAAGTGGGGATGCCAGGCTATTCTGCCTCCCCCATCCTAGGTGGAAAGCATTTTATCTCTCTCTGTCCATTCTATTAGCTGTGGGGTTTCTGGCAGGAAATGTCTAAGGTGGAAACATTTCTGTTTTTTCTTTCTTACTTACTTGTATCATGAGTAATCGCTGAATGTTGTCAAAACTTTCATTCTGAATCCAAAAAGATTTTTGTATGTTTATCATCTAAACATGCACACTGAACTTTGTTGACAGAGTGAGTATTATTGGTTGACTTTCAAATGTTAGAGTCACTTTGCTTTTGTGAAATAATCACTGAGGGCATTTTTTGCTCTATTGCCAAATTTTATCTTCTGGTATTTATTTCTAGATTTTGCAATAGTGTTAAGGGAAAATATCAGCATGGAGGTTTCTTTTCTTGTAATGTTCCTAGTTTTACCCTCAAGTATGCCAGCTTCTTGAAAGCAGTGAGAAAGTATTTCCTCTTTTTCTATTTTTTGAGAGACATTTTTTTTTCTGGAAATGTTGGTAAGCCTAAGATTCTCTTTATGGGTAGATATTTTTACAATTTACTTTTTTTAAAAAAAAAGTGAGTATCTTTAGGTTTTTTTTTTTTGAGAGGGAGATTTGGTCATTAGTTGTTTCAAGAAATTCATTTATCTTCCCTAAGTCATATTTTAATATTAGATTTGGTTATAAACAGTACATCAGCCCACGTTCAGTGCTCTCACAGGTGCCTGTGAGCTCCAGAACAAACAGCCAGCGCCCAGCCTTGCCACCTGGCTCCCCCGACAGCAGGCTGAGCCGATGTTTGGGTGTGTGAGCTCTGGATTAGAAAGACCTCACCCTGGGCACTGCTGCACTGCTTCTGGTGCGAGACCTTCGGCCCCCTTGATGAGACGCTGAAGACATCTAACCGTGAGAGTGTTGGGGACACCTCAGAACCATCACGTAGCAAATCAGCACTACTGGCACTGCTCTCTGCTTGGCTGGATGCTATTCTTTTTCGCCTAAAAGTTTCTAGTAAGAAGAATTTACCCTAAATCTGAGAAGGTTCTTTCTTTGTGTGTTCCAGATGCAACTTTCAATCTATATTTGCCATGAAAGTTAAATTTCATGTCACCAGAATTATGCATAGGTAATTTTGGGTATTTTTATTGTCCAAGTAAACGCGATGTTCAAGGACCATTTGAAATTGCCCTGATTTCTTTTACCTCTTGGAAAGTGAAGGGTTTTCCTCTCTCCAAGGGCTCATTGTGCCCAAGTAGGAAGGTTCTAGATGATCATTCTGGAGACTTCTCAGGCTTCTGGACTGTTCCCTGGCTCCAGCCTCTTCATTATTTTGGGGGGCTCAAGGGTTTGGATCTCTCCAGGCTGACTTACAGCCAGCATGCCATGGGCAGCCGTGCCAGGAGCAAGTATCTTCTTGAGTGTGTTTGACATAGTGCTCAAGCAAAGCTGCCAAATACTTGAAATAGTTTACAAATGATAGGGTTTTTAAGTTACAAATTAGACAAATTTCTATGAGAATGTGTAGCTCAAGGAAAAACTATACAGATGTTTTGAACCAGAGGACTTTCACAGGGTTAGTTTTCCTGAGACTCTAATATTCATGCAGTTTTTTATTTATCTGTACAACCAGTATTTCATAAGTCATCTCTACTGTGCTAAAACTTTAATCTATCCCAAAAGATGGACTTTCTCCTAAACCTGTTGCTTGCATGGACCACATCTAAATGTGTGCAAATACATATGCATTCCCTGTGTGCAATTCTTGCACACAAAACAGTCACTGGCATAAAATTGAAAAATCTCTATTTATGCAAAGAATGAATCTGTCCTGGAAAACAGGCTTTCCACAAGATGAATTTAGAGGCTGTGCCATCTCGCTGAGCAAATACGAGTTTGTGTCATGTGCTCTTGGACCTGGCATGGATGCTTGCGCCAGGACCCAGGGTGACCTTCTCTATTTGTTTTCATGGCCATGGGAGCCTCCCAGGGAGAGCAGGAAGTCTGGTGCTGCTTCTGATGACACACCGGTGATGTGATGTCTGGTTTCTATTAAAAGTCAAGAAGCAAGAGACCTGAGGCCGGAAACCAAAGTATAGACCATGCAACGCACTTCCGTCACAATCTTTTGCATTTATGTTTAGTGGACCCAGGGATTTTCTGTTAGGATGACTGGAAATGTACGAGTTGCCCAGCTAGAGGCGAAGTAGTTTCTCTCTCTGGAGAGTGACAGGTTTATTTTGTACTCAGTTTTGAAGTAAAGTATGTCCAAAACCCTGAATTATGCACAGATATATGACATCGGGGGATTTGCCACATGTCGGGGTGTGGCTTGTCCCCAAACAGACTTCAGACAGAGCCACCTTTGGGCTGTCATTTGTACCAGTTCCCAGCAGGCTTCTCTACTGAAAAATGTAAATGTGTATCACCCCCGTGTGTGTACTACGTGTTATGTAAGTATGCATACATGCATACCTTATGTGCATTGAGCGGGACTATGTATGTCTGTGCCAGGCTGGGATAAGGCCCTGGGATACACAGGTAGGTATGCTTGGTGTTTGCCCCTGAGGAAGGAGCACACAGAGGTGACTGTGTCACTCACAGAACTAACTCAGTGTCAGCAGAGCCATGATGGGCTGGGTAGGCAGGACATGGGTCACAGGTGCCACCAGGAGATGATGCTGGTCCGAGTTCAGGTGCTCATGGGAGTCATTCATTCTGTTGAAGCCTAAGGGTTGCACATGTCTGAAATGACGTCCTGTGTGCTCAGAGTCACCTACCGTGTAACAGAGAGTAGAAGGGCTGTGGGACGCATAGCTCACGGACGTTTTTGTGAAATGGGCGGGAGGAATATCAATATTGATATGAAGGCACTGAGATAAAACGGTCTTACTGTGTGTTGAGTGCCATGTCCAGCACAGCTCCCCAAGTTCCCAGGGGAAAGGTCCACGAGAGGATGGAGAAATAAGGATGACAGACAGAAAGCTGAGGCAGGCAGAGCCCTCTCTCTGGATGGGAGGACAGGAAAGTTTCAGCTCCCTCTGTGTTTGTTTATACACTTGGAGGTTGATGTCGATTTCAACCCCTCTGCCTAGCAACTTGCTTGCCTGGCTGGCCTGAGCGCCTTGGGTGGGGAGCTGGAACAGCTGGTTTACTTGGCCCCCTCGGGCTCACTGTGTCCTCAGGCCTGGCCTTGCTTCAGTCTCCCATGTGTGATCGATTCCAGCTTCAGCTGCTCCCTACAATCAGGAGGTAGTGTGAGAATTTTATGTATCATTTCATTGACTCCTTCAGCAATCCTATCAGCTAGGACCCTGAGAACCTTCTGGAAAGAGAAAAATGTTGGAGACTGAGCAAGGGGCAGATGGGTGAAAGATGGAGACACCATCTCCCAGAGCAGGACTAGAATCCAGGGCTGGAATCTGGTAATATGGGAATAAAATGTCTTTAGTGGACCACTTGGAAGGAATGATGAACATGGGTAATCAATGCTTTTTCAGTTATGAACATAACTGTAATAAAAAATTTGATCCTCTACAGTTTGGCAAATGGTTTGTTTTCAGAGTTTTGCTCAGAAAAATAACCTTGTCTTTCTTCCACAATAGAAAAAATGCAGCTCCTAATTCTTTAGACTGTTTCCAGGTGTTAGAATCCATTTTAAGCCCTTGCTACGCCATTTACCCTGAGTGAGACGTGTGTAAGACGTCAGTTGCAATCACTCCTATTTCACAGAAGTGAAATGGGAACAGAGGAAAGTCAGACAACTTATCCAAGGTGCAGGACTTGAGAGTAACTGTTTGAAACAACATGAAAAAATCCATCAGCCTGATTCCAGAGCCCAGAACGAAAAAAACTGTTAGATTATTGCTCAAGACAAAATATTTCAGTTATGGCAAAAAGGAAAGAGTTAAATTGTAGCAAGATGTATCCTTTTAAAATCTTGGTTTAGGTAGCTCAAGATTTCCTGCCCTGAGGCCCCAGGTACAGCTAGTAAATGCGCTGTCTGGTGCGCACGTTGGTGGCAGCTCCCGGTAGCTTTGAGCCATCAGTCTTGGTTTTCTGGAGTGACTCCCCACAAATGCAGTTCCCTCCCCAGCTTCCTGCTGCCAGAGCCTTATTGAAACTCCTCTCCTTTTAAAATTTTTATTTCCTTCAGATTTGACTCTGCCTGAAACATCTAAAATTATTACATCCTGAGCTCTGTGCTGCAGTAAAATCTCACTCCTAAAGCTGTTTTTCCCTCGTGTTTAGTGTAACCTTTTCCAATGTCACTAAACTGGAAGCAAGGGGAGAAGACTCAGCCCTGGCTCTGATGATCTTGTTGATTCTGCATAGGAAGAAACCTGTAAAAATGCTTTTTAAAACACTTGACATGGGAGCCATCTGGGAGGTGTTGATGGCAATGGAAAAATAGATTCCCGAGAAGGAATGGATTTGCAAGGACCTTGAACAGAAAGCAGAGCTGAAGCTGATCATGGAGCAGCTTGTCTGCCACCGGGTCTTCTGCTCCTGGGATCCTTACCTGTGACTTCCTCCCTTGGGCAGAGCACAGACTGAGACCACAGTGCCTAAATATAGAAGCACTGAGGCAGCAGAGCCAGGCAAGAGGGGCGAGGGCTTCCGCGGCCAGGGGTCCACTCCCAACAGGCAGCAGGGGGGGATTTGGGGCAGATTTCTGTGCTGTGCCTCTGATGATTGCTCTTCTCCCCTCTGCCAACTGAGGATCATGATAATAATTAATGCATGACCTTCGTGAAGAGTAAGTGTGGTATAGCGGAAGTGATTTCATCACACGCTTGAAACATACCGGAACCTGGACTCAGGTCAGTATTATTGTTGTGTAAATTACTTTCTTTCATCCACAGGACACTAAAGTGACAACAATAAGAGAATACATGAGGAGGAGCTAAAGACGGCTGATCAGTGAGCAACAAAATGCAAAGCCTCCCAGGGAGAAACAACTCATGTGCCAGAATAAAACATCCTGGAGAGACCCAGACAGAGGGAGATGGATCCTCTTGACACAGGAAGAAACTAAAATGAAAAAAGCTTTCAAACACGCAGTCTTGGGGCTACAATTGGAACAGCTAAAATTAGTGGACACGGTGCTTTCTGCTGCGACCTGCAGAGTTGCCTGAACTAGCTCCTGCCGTGACTCACAGGAGCCACAGCCACTATGAATTCAGGGTTTGATGAGCCCAACAGAGAACAGAGCAGGCAAAGAGACCTCCATTAATCCATGGTCAGTGCTAGGAATAAGACCCCCCCTCATGGGAAGGGGGTGATCAAGTGGATGACCTGTTGGAATTGGGCAGGAGGAGCCTGAACTAGAAACAATAGTGACTTCAGTTGGTTGCTCCCTCCCTAGACAAGATTTGTGGGATTTGCTTGACCTGGGTCACACACCTGGCCGGGACCCAATAAGCCATCCTAAACTGATTCCCTACGCCTAGCACACACTAACCTGGTGAAGGCCCCTGAAGGTTGACTGGTCTGGTGGGGAGGGGCCGGCATATGCAGCCCCTGCTTATATCTCAGTGACAAGAGCAACAGGAGAGGGCAGAAATCCCTCACCAGCATGCTTCAGAAGAACCATAACCAACAAGGAAAGGGACTGAGACTTCCACTCTACACATGTATGGAAGAAACCAAAAACATGACAAGAGAGAGAAACAAGAAAAAGCCTTCAGCCCAAAACCCTGGGAACATTGATCCAGGAGAGGGAAAAACAAAAGAGACTGAGGGCAGCAAATATGCAACATCAGACACAGCTTAAATAGACATTAAGAGACATCTTTGGGACCTTGTAGACAAGCTCAAAACTGAAATATTAAGCCAGGTTAAGCAAGATATAAGTAGATTAATAAAAGAAATTCTAAGCACCTCTCAAGAAGACACAGACAGAAGAAGGGAGGAACACACAAAAAAAGGAGAGAAACATTCGATAAAGAATATAAAGAAAATCTAGAATACATGAAGCAGATTCAAAGAGATTACCAGGAAACTAAAAACTCTATTGAAAGCTGGCAAAACTGCTTAAAAGAAACTAAGGATAGACTATCAAAACTTGAGGACAAGTTTGCAATGTGTGATCATGAAAGGAAAGATCTCTTTAAAATAACAAGGAAACAGGCAGTAACAATACAAAGGCTAAAAGACTAGAAAAGAATCTATAATTTACAAAGAAGAAATGTCAGTGAAGAAGCAGGAATAAAAACAGGTGAATTAGAATTACAAAGGATATTCATGGAAATAATTAAGGAAAACTTCCCAAGCATGGGAAAAGAAAATGATATTCGGTTATGTGAGGCACACAGAACTCCAGCCACCTACAACCAAAACAGAGCTACACCCAGACATATAATAATCAAGGTACCAGAAGTTCAGTATAAAAACAGAATATTAAAAGCCATCAGAGAAAATATACATTAGCTATAAAGAAATGCCCATCAAGATCACGGCAGACTTCTCAACACAGACCATCAGATCAAGAAGAGCTTGGAGTGAAGTATTCCAAGCCCTGAAAGAAAACAACCTCAAGCCCAGATTGATGTACCCTGCAAAACTGCCACTAGAAATTAATGGAGAAACAATATGCTTCCATGACAAAGAAGAACTGGGGGAATATGTGACCACCAATCCAACCCTACAGAGAATACTGAAGGACATTCTAGAGAGAAAAAAAAAATACTAAGATCTTAGGAACAGTGGCAGAAAGGCTTCAATGAATGGGGCAGGCAGTAGAATGAAGGAGAAAAGTAGACAAACAAAGGCAGAAGAATAGCATAGCAGAAATGAGGCAGAGAAGGTTGCCTATAATCTCTAACATAGATGGCCTTGATACACTAAAAAAAAAAGATAGGCAGAGTAGATCAGGAGGTAGGGTCAAATGAGATGCTCTGTATAGGAAATATAATCAACCTGAGAGAGGGTTTATGGATCAAAAATCAAATATGTGAAAACAATGCTCTATGTTACAGGGAGCCAGAGAGAAATAGGAGCAACTCGACCACCACCTGCAGATAGGTTGGAAATACAGGATACTTATGTGCAGTAGAGAACTACTCAGCTATAATGAAGGAAAACCTAGAGGCTTTTGTAGGCAAAGGAATACAACTTGAGATCAAGTCCAGGAGCAAGAAGGTTCGGAACCACTTAGATAAGTAGCAGATTGCCCCCCTAATCTAAAAACTGAGGGAGTTGGTGGGACCCAAAATGTGCAGCACCCTATGGGAGGGAAAGGGGAGGAATAGTCTGAAAAAAGAAGGCAGAGAATATTGTTAATAGTGCACCAGAATTTAACACCCACATTACTCATACCACTCTGCTTAGTTGGATTATACTCTGTTCCAGTTTGTCTACTTGTACTAGATCTGAGGGCACAGACAGTTATCCTGAAAATAACAGGATATAGTACAGTAATCATCCTTAATTTCCTATTAACTTGATTTAAAGCTTTGTATAGCTTACACTGTTTTACCATGACTGATCTTAATTGAATCTGGTTTGTTAGATTGCTGTTTTGTATTGACAGGTTTTATTCAAAGCTGTTATGATTGATAGTATCAAGTCTGAGAGTATAGGCAACTGCACTGAAGATGACAAGATTCACTAGGATACTCACTCTGGTTTGATTATTGCCTATCTTTGAAGTTTTACACTGTCTACAATGTTTTATTTTTATAATATTGTTATGTACTGCTATATTCAATTATACTGCTATATTCAATTATGCCTGATGATATGGACAATTCTATTGAAGATAACAAGAGACAACACAGTAACCATTGTAGATCACCTTGTACTGTGGTTTTATATGATTTTTTGGTTTCCTGTTTTTATAGGAATTTGTTTTGTTTTGTCTTGCTATGTTTTGTTTTTCCCTCTAATACAGAAAGGATAGAAATACATGTAGAGACTCATGCATGCATAGCTGTTTACAGTCTCACTGTTTGAGTGTCTACTTTGTATGCCTTAACTTTGTAACTTGAACAACTATTTCTAAGAGGACAATATGTAATTTATCAACTAGTGATTTCTTACTGTTTATCTTTTTTTTGAAATTCTGTATTATCTCTACCCTTTTTATGTTTTTTTTTCTCTTTAAATAATAATAATAAAAAAAATGCCAGACTTAGTGCTCTCAGAGCACCTCTGCTCTCTGACGGGTTGACGCCTGGCTGCCAGGGAGGCTGGGTGACACTCAGAAAGTCCCACACTAAGTACAGCGTTTCTATTGTTTCTACCCCTTGGTCTCAGTTCAGTTCCTATGCCAGCACCTAGGATGTGCCCGGTCCTTCTCCCTTGTGACCCCAGCAGGCGAGGGTCCTCGGACAAGACGCTTCGCCATGCCGGGTCTGAGTTCACTCCTACTGCAGCGAAGATTACTGCTTCTCTCATCACAATTTCCTCAAGATTGAAAAATAGCTGCTTGCAGAGAGCTTGACCTCCCGGGCGCTCAGTCAGCCACAGCGGAGTGGGTGTGGGACAAGCATGTTCTCCCAGTTCTGTAAGTTGCAGGCTTATGAGACCAATGGCATTCTAGAAGGACTGCCCAGTGTCTACTGCCGTCCTGTGGGTTACAGAGTGAGGTTGTGATCCTCTCAGACCTGTGTGGCTCCTGCCCAGAGATGGTGTCTTTGTCTCTTTGTCACCACTGGCACCTGTCACTGAAGGAGGAGAAGTTTATATCTGGTTTAGAGTCATCTGGTTCCAAAGACAAGGTGAGACAGCTGCGAGCCCAGCCGAGGGAAGCTCGTGTGTCACGGTGCTCAGGAAGCCGAGAGGACAGAGGAAGGCCAGGAAGGGGGTGAGCCTGGAGTGGGAGCAGGGAGCAGGTGTCCTTTGCTTTCCTCCCCATGGGCTGTGCAGGGCAGCAGTGGTTTCTTCAGGTCTCTGAAGACGCCCAGGACAGTGAGCGCCCCGCAGGACCTGTGCTCTGCACTCCTTCCCTGCTCAGTCTCTCTGGTTTCTACTCCTGTTTTCTTGGATAGCAGTTTCAGTATTTGGGGGCGCTGGGATGGGACCTCATATCTCAGCCTCTGTTCTTGGGAATGCTAGTGAAGCAGGACCTGGTGACCTGTGACCCCTCCTCCTCTTCCTCCTCCTCCTCTTCTTCCTTCTCCTCCCCTTCCTCCTCGGCTCAGGCTGCACTGCCTCAGCCTCACTAGCCAGATTCCAGGTCCACTCTGCAGCTCTACATGCTCCCACTGGCAGGAGACAACCAACTTCTCCCCATCCTGAGTCAGCCCCTGGGCTCTTCCCATCTCTCTGTCCCACGGCCAAGACTTCTCTTGGCTCCCGCTCACCTGGTGACATTTCAGGTAACAAGGCGGCAGTGCGCGAGGGCTCGGTCATCATCTGTTGAAGGTGGCATCTTTGCAGGTTCATGGGGTTTTCTGAAGATGGAGCCCTAACTTCACTGGAAATCACAGATCAGTAAACTTCTGTGGAGGGTTAAGCACGCTAGGCTTTGCCAGCCACAGCCGTGTGTTCCCTGTTACAACTGTGAAACTCTGAGAGCGTGATGTGAAGAAGCCCAAGCAGACGTGTAAGTGAAGGGGCTTCATGTGTTTTAATGGAACTCTGTGACCCCTGCACAATGGTGTTCGTCTGTAATCCCAGCACCCTAAGAGCCTGCGGGGTTGCGACTGCCAGCCCAGCCGGGGAACCCAGAAAGTCAGGGAGATCCTGTCACTATTTAAAGTCAAAAGAGGGCTGAAGATGCAGCACACTGAGAAGGCTCCGGGTTCAGTACCCAGACACACACACACACACACACACACAACTTTACAAAAACATGTTTGGTCCAGGTGGACTGGAATCACTGAATTACCAAGAAAACAAAGCTGACTTGGGGCCAGTCAATATCTTTCAATTTCACTTTCTTTTAATTCAGCAAAAATTTCTTCAGAGGAGAAGTGAGCTTGAACTCTTACTGAAAACCACCAATAGCTGAGTGAATCAATGCGACTTTCATTAATGTATTTAAATTCTGCACTGCTGGCTGCATGGACTGCAGAGAACTGACCATAGGATACACGACCAAGACACATGGTTCCACGGTTCCATTTCTCTTGGAATCCAGTGAAAACGTCAGCAGCATAAGCTAACAGTCTTCAACATCAAAAGAGAAGTAGGGAGAACTCAAGGAGCACAAAGAAGCTGCCTGTCTGCATGGAGAAAGCAGGACTGCTCCACAGAGGCTAATGATTAAATTGAGACTTGAAAAAAACAACTGGAATTTTGAAAGGCAGAGAAAAGGAAGAGGGGTGTTCCCAGTGGAGGAGGGGGAGGGAGAGGGGGAGAGGGAGGGGAAAGAGGAGAGGGAGGGGGAAGAGGAGGAGGGGGAGGGGGAGGGGGAGGGGGAGGATAAACAAATCCAGGGAGCGGAAGAAGCCATGGTTAACTGGCTAAGGGGGAGGCACAGAGGAGAAAGCCTTGCCTTCAGCATAGTTTGGCCCAAAGCTTTGCCCCCCTCCTCTCGCTGTGCTTCCCGGCCTGCTTTGGCCCGGGCCTTCCATGAACTCATTCTCTTCAAGTCTGCTCTTGCAAGCTGCATCTTGCAGTTCTGAGAGTGAGGAAATAATATTCTGTCACCAAGCACAGAAGGGCACAGAGTGGGAGCTGCTAAGCGCAGCACCGGGTAGTAGATAGTGCAGGAAGGGCACTCAGGACAGGGCTGCTGCGGGGCAGGAGCCCGGCGGTTTGGGCTGATGGTCTCCTGGAGGACTGGGCAGTCTAAGGCTCGTGTTTCCTGGACACTGGAAGCTGTAAGTTACTTGCTTGGATTAAAGACCAACGCTGTCGCCCGGAGTAGCCTAAATTGATCACAGTTGTGACAGGACTGAGCTCACTGATTGGCTGTCTTTTCCAATAATTATGATCATTGCAATTGAAAGCATTATCTGAGCTATGTCTTTGCGTAGCTTGTATCTCCCCTGGGTTAGGAGAGCAGGAAGTCCATTTCCATTTCCACGCTGAGTGTTTGTAGATTGGCTGCAGGAACCAATGGGTGACTTCGGGCCGCCTCCGTTGCCCGGTGGAGAGTGGGGCAATCTTGCAGGACCCCCCCCAGCCCTTCTCAGCAGGACCAGCCTCTTCCTTAGGAGGGGTCCTGTGGCCTCCAGTGCTTCTCACTTGCTCCTCTGAGTCAGGGTGGGTTGGAAGCCAAGAGGAAGTGCTCAAACCACCTTGTGGAACCAAAACTCTTGCATCATTCACAGAGGAAAGGATTGTCCAACTTCTCCTTGTTGTGGACAGATGAAGTCAAACTGGAAGAGGTCAGCAGGGCTTCTAACATGGCCTTTGTGTTGTTTTCATATAAATATTTTTACTGGGACATTTCTTGGCCAAGGCCGGCTCCCAGCACTGCAGTGAGTGGGGAAGCTTTGCTCACCACATGCCAATGGCATGCTCTCGAGTGGACTTGGGGCCAGTGCGATTTGTGAGCCCGTCCCTTTTCACGTTTGTCCTGATGTTTTCCCACTGACTCAGTGTCTACCCTTTATCCTTTCTTCAAATGGGAAACAGCTGGGCTGAACTGAAATCCACGTCCAGATTCCTGCTCCCTTCTCCGAGGACCAGGGAGGCAGCAGCTGTTTCTGACACAGGAATCCCGTGACACATGTTTTGCTAATTACTAAAATGTTCAATTTGGCAGCCGAGTGGTGGAGGCCCAGAGCCAGACTCACACATTTCAACCTCTGCTGTCACTCACCTTGGCCGGTCTCCTGAGAGGGCTGCCAGGCCATTTGGTATGGGGAGCTCTGGAAGGCGTTCCTTCCCTGCCGGTGCGTATAGGAAAATGCACACTGGGTGTCCCTGTACCGCTGGGGAGCTGACCCCAGCGGTGGGCAACTCTGGCCTTAGAAAACCCTCAGCAGGAAGAGACTGGGAGGATGTGATTCAGGCCATTTCAGAGCAGGCGTCTGGCTAGGGTGGAAGGCGGTGTGGGCACATTGGAATGAATGGGGCAGGGAGGGGCCGGGGAGGGCAGGCGAGGGAGGGCTGGGGAGCTGACAGTGAAAGTCATTTTAAGTAGAGAAAATGGAAACAAGGGGCCTTCCGCTTCTTCCTCGAGCAGCGAGGCTGGTTCCCCTCTGAGCCCAAGCCCTCTGTGATGCTGAGCCCACGCCGGTGTGAATGGTGTGGGTGTGTCCGTCCCTCACATCACACTCAGCTCTGCCCAAGGCAAATCGGACCCACTGCCTGGCACCCGAGAGCAGGGCAGAAGTGTATTTGGTAAGATGATTGTGCGGGAATCCAAATAAATTACACAGACAAGAGCCCAGCGTGATTTTTCTCCAAGTTAATTTCTTATCCATGGTGTTAACTTATTTCAACTGCAGCAAAAGGTAAGAAAGCATTTTAAAACTAGTTTTGCTAGTGCTTAGTGGTTGTGCAGAATAAAGAGTTTCATTTTGGCGTCTTGCTGTGTGCCTGTGATGTGCATGGGTTATTTCGTTCCTTCCTTTCCCTCCTCCGTCCTGCCAGCATCTCATTTTTCATGTCTAAAGAGTCTTCTTCCTACTTTGTGTCATCTCTCTCCTTCTTCCCCTGGATTCACTATGTGAAAGCAGACATGTAATATTTGGCTAACTTTGCTTAACATAAGTCTCCAGCTCCGTTCATTTTCCTGCAAATGGCACGGTTTTTATCTTCTTTATGGCTGAATAATATTCCATCGCATATACACATTGCAAGTTCTTTATCCATTCTTCTGTTGACAGGCATCTAGGCTGTTCCCCTAACTAGCTATTATGGATTATCCACAAGGAACATGGATATGCTGCATGCTCTCCGTAATCCTTTGAGGAATATAAGGAAGAGGTATGGCTGGGGCAAGAGGTGCCTTTGTCACTTTCTCAAGCTAGGACAAGATATCTGACACCCACAATTGGAGGTTGACAAGGTTTAGATGATTTTTGGTTGACTGAAATGGCGTGGCAGAAAGCCTGACACAGAGGAAATCTGCTCACCCAGAGCAGCCAGGGAGCAAGGAGGGAGGTACACCTTCTGGGTCACATCCACGGCGACCTCCTCCAACCCAGCTCTGCCTCCTCATAACCCATCCAGGGATGGACTCACCAGCGGATTAACCCGAGACGATGTTATCTTCCCTGAGCCGCACCTCTGAATGCAAGGGACTCTGGGAGAATATTCTAGATCTAGTGCAAATCATTGTCTCAGTTTTTAGATTTTATAAGATGCTCCATACTGAGTTCCATAGTGGCTGTACAAAGTTACGGCCCCCTGGCAGTGTAGAAGAGACCGCTTTCCCTCACATCTTACCAGAAAATGAACTATTTTTATGGTTAGCTTTCCTCTGCCCTCAACTCCTATATCCAGTATAACTGAATCCATTAACTCTGTCTCTACAGCGGTTACTCAGTCAGCCCCTGACACTCCGCTGGTGTCGTTAACTGAATCCAGACTCATTTCTGCACAGATCAGCCCTTGCAATCCCCTCCCAGCCCGTCTCTGACACTTCTGACTTCTGTGTACATGATTATCCTGATCTTTCCAAAGCTTCTGACCTTCTTGCATGTGTACAACTCTTCACTGCTGTACTAGCAGATCTGAACCTTTTTATGTGGTTCATAATCTCATTTTTGCTTGGGTCTGCCTCTCCTTAGATCCCAAGGGATTTGTGGTTGCCTCCACCTAATTTCTTTCTCTGCTTTTTCCTGTGTGACACTATCAGGAATGCCCTGGCTGTCTCTGTATTTTTTTTGAAACTTCTACTCAGACTTTTTAAAGACTCAACAAACTTTTATCTATGAAAAGATAAAAGTTCCCCTTCCCTTCTATATGTGGGAGTTTTCATAGACTTTTTCTGGCACTCATCAAGCCAAAAAACTTATTTATTTGCACAAACAGTTCTTGCAGTGAACCACTGGCTGATTTTTATGTCACCCTTAAGTATCACACAAAGCCTGTCCCATAAGTAGATTTTGCAAATTAGGAAAGACAGTAAGGGAATGAAAGACACCGAGACACTGAAGAAATGAAACTTTGCATCTCTGGACTTTTTTTTCTCGCGGAATGCACCCCTTTGATTGGGTTGTCCTTCTGATCTAGTTTTGATGATTGGCGATGGTAAGAAATTCTAACACCTCTTCATTTTTTCAGTCAACTAGGTCAAAATCAAAGCCAAGATCTCCTGACTTCAAATCCATGTGTATTTCACATGCTTATGTTTTCTCCAGGGAAAGGTTGAGATGAACTAGGAAGATACCCAGTAAGAGAAGAGGAGCTCTAGGACTTGGTGCTGGTGCTGCGCTGTGGGAGCTGAGACCAGGGTGCAGCCCTGCCCTGCTGGCCCCCCTCTCCCAGTGTGGGAGGAGGCTGTTAGCGAGACGCCCCTGTCCTGGCCCTCCTGCCCTTTCCTGCTACCCCGAGGGCCATCGTTGCTCATCTGCAGCAGACCCATTCTCACCAAACCTAAAGATCAGAGCGATCCCAGCACTGTGCCACCCGAAGCCCGTTCTGCCTCGCGAGTAGTTTTAGATGCCAAGAATGAGCCCAAGGTCACAAGCAAAACCAACCATCTGCCATTTTTAGCTGAGGATTTTTTCCCAAAGTCTCAGTTCTATTGCACGCTAATGGATCCGTCTGGCTTTGGTATATTTGGACTTCGGTTTCCCGCCTCTGTGGGTGGCAGTGAGACAAGACCGTGCCCAGTCCCTGGAATGCTCAGGCCCTTTCATGCCAAGCCCGGTGTAACTACCATCCCATGAGCCACCAGCAGTCTCTCATCTGCTTTCAGGCCTAAAGCCAGTGACTCGGTGGCATAAGCCAACAAGGGTATCTGAGATCTGTGCATCCTGGCCGGGTGAAAATCAATCATAATTGGGGACAGATGTGGACACACAGCGCTCACTGATCTTTTTTCTTCTCTGTGGACGAGTGCAAAGGACATGCTAACTCATCCTGGCACCCTGCCCCCTTCCAGAAGGCTTCTTTAGCACCATGTTTGAACACGTGGGGAATCCTTTTTTGGAAAGTAGGCAGTACCAGAACACTCTCTGAGTCCTAATTCAACTAATTTTTGCCTTCTGCTCCTGAGGTGTGGTAAGTGTAAAAATAAATCTTCACAGAACCAAAGAATTCTTAGCCCTCTTTAGTGATCAATTGCCCTGCAGGTGTTGTGTCATTTTCAGAATGATCCTCAGTCATCTCAGTGCATATCTCCCATGCTGTGAGCTGCCTCAGTTTCCCCAACTTTGGAAATAGCTGCCTGGGATATAGTTAGTTACCTTTGCTTTATGTTTCAGCCTAGTTTCTGAGACTCCTGGGTAAGACAGCCTCTTATTTCTCTTGGTGTCTACTAAGGGCCCATTGTATGGAAACCACAGCAGAAGTACTGAGCCACAGATTGTCACCCACGGTCCTAGCGAGGCTCCTCCTAAAGCAGGGGGAGCAGGGCGGGAGAGGGAGGCTTGTTTTGATGTGGGAGAATCAGGGCTCATGGTGTGCAAGCAGAGCCACAACCCCAAGGGTACTGGCGCGAGGGCCCCCAGACCTGGTGACACAGGCTGATGTGTCCCATTGTGTATCCCGCGAGGTGTCACGATAGCTGCCTAGTGTTCTGCTTCTGTAGTGTAGTTCAGAGAAACAGAAGCAGCTGGAACGCATTCAGAAGAAAGGCTCAGAGTCAGTGTCTTGGCTGGCTCTGTCTATCGTATCTCAAATCCTGTCAATTGGATGGGTTTAATCACAAAGTCCTGCAGGTTTGGGGTGGGAGGCGATGATGCTGACACCCTTGGAGTTTTGGTGAGCGCTCTACTCCGGGGCACTTTCTTACATGGTCTTTCTTTGGTGCCTGCACAGAGGGAGCCAGCTCTGGTCACCTGATCCTCTTATAAGGACACTGCTGTCATCACCGTGCCTGCCGTGCCATCTGACTGCCCCTCCCATCTCCAGGTATCATCCGGTTGGGGATCAGGACACCCACATACAGACAGCAGAAGGAAGCTGCGGCCCGCAGCAGAGATGAAGACCTGGTCCCATGCTGCGGCAGCAGCGGCGCTGTACATTTAGGAGCAAAGGGCTCTGGGCTTGCGTGGGAGCTGTCTCAACACAGCAGAAACCTCGGGCCTGGTAGCAGCAAGGAGCCTCTGCTGTGTGTTTCTGGAGGCGGCAGGAGCGTGAGGGAGAGAAGGTGCTGAGGTACAGTTAGGGACCTTCTTGCATAACCTTGCGTGTCGGAGCTCACCCTCCCCTCTCAGCAGTGCACATTGAAAACAACAAAATATGCACACTGCCTTGTGTTTTCATCAACTCCGTGACATCCAACATTCCTTTACATATGAGATGCTTGGATGTAGACAAACATATGTGCCTATTCCCTGCTCAGAAATCATCAACCATAAAATAAATTTGAGAAGCTAAGCATACCACATGGCAAACAAACCGAAGTTTAAAATGTCCACTTGGGAAATAAAATGTAAGGAGTTTGAGACGTGGATCTTTACATCTGTCTAGGAGATAGATCCAGGGTGCGACCCTCTGAATCTCTGAAATGTTTTAACAACCAGAGTGTCAGCTCTGCCAAGTGTGAAAATCATTCCAGAGTTTCCCATCATTTACTTTGTACAGAGGTGGTGGCATTGAGCTTTGCAGGTCAGGAAAGAGGACGAAATCCTGGATTTTCCAGTGGACCTACAGTTGGTCTGGTGAAAGTCTCTGCCTAAGAGGTAGATTTCAGCTCAGTGAATGAGATTTCTTCTCAGAAGCTGGATTTCTCCACAGATGAGTACATTGCCTTAGTATGTGGTGAGCTTTCCAGAGGAGTTTTGTTTTTTGTTTGTTTTGTTTTCGTGCTGGGAATCGAACTCAGGACCTCACGCTTGCCAGGTAGGCACTGTGCAGCTGAGCTATATCCCTGGCCCTTTCAGAGGACTAAAGAGGTGGACTTTAAGGGTAGTCTTGAAGGGTGGACTGGAGTGGAGGGGCTCACAGCATTGCACTGCAGACAGGCCTCACAGAAGCAGGAGGTAAACAGCTGATACTGCCCAGCGCTCTGCATTGCTGTGATCTCCTGCAGTTTAAGTATATCCTGTGCATGTTAGACTTCAAATATTTTCAAATTATGATGGGCTTATGGAGCTGTTACTCCCTCCCAAGCCTAGGAGCAACAGTGGTTGGGTCCCTGCAGGCAGGCAGGGGGACACCGTGACACACACTCATGCTGTTTCCATCTTAGTTCTGATACACTCTCCTTGCACATGCCCCCGAACTGCTTCCGGCCAGGCTCTCCTTCTGGCATGGGTGTGACTGTGTATCCAGCTAGCGCCAAACCCTTGTCACACTTAAGACTTCATGTTGGGCCTGGGACTCTTTTATTTCCAATTCCCTTTACCCCAGCCCGGCTGCCGCTAAGGACAGAGGGCAAACACAAGCCCCGGTTCTCAGATCTCAGAACTATCTTGTGGCCTCTGTCTCCTGGGTACTACTCCCTCTGACTCTTATGGACAAGTAGAGCAGAAACCTAGACACTGCTGGAATCTTTGCAAATATATATATTTATAAATTGGTCCTCCAGATGGCAGAGTCATGTCCATACATAGGAAGGAGATGCCTTCTTCTCTTACCCAGCAACTTGGGAGGTTGAGTTCTCCCAGCTGGCCCTAATTCTGGAGTTTCCAAGTGTATAGCGAGGCAGTTGCTTAAAAAGCAATGAAAGTGGGTGTATTTCTCTGCCCCAGTATCTGTGTTTCTCTCTCTGAACCATGCTGAACCATACATCCTAATTGAATGACTTTTGCATACAGCAATACTTTAGATTTTATGTCTTTTCAAGGGAAAAGTAAAACTGAGAAGTAAAGGGAAAGAAAGAGCTGCAATGTGAAGCACTTGAGCGATTTTGCACCTGTTCTGTGTAGGTTCCTTTGTTGAAAAGATAATGTGTTGACATTTTCCGCCAAGTGGCTTTGTACGCGTGTGTAAATGTCATAGAACAATGAGTTCTCGGGCATAATTTTTGAAGCTTCTATCTGTTTATTTCATAAAATACTTTGGCATTTCAATGCACACTGTATTGGACCTGCAGGAAAACTGGTCTCAGATGTGTGAGTTCAATTAGATGCCATGTTTCAGCTTCAAAATGCTTTCTTTGGAGGACAATTTGTTATAATTAAACATGAACCAGTGGAGAATTTTAACAATGTGTTTCACTTTGGAAGCAAAGCGGAAGAGCGGCGGTGAGAGGATCCGGAGTCCAGAGCCTGACCCGGAAATGTGAAAAGGGCGCTGGGTGCAGCCCTAGGGCCGGACGCATCTCTCTAAACGGCTCAGGCCTTGAGGTGGATGCATGAGCAGGGCGAAGGAACCCGGTTTCTCTCATTCGACCGGCATGGCTTTGGCCACGGGTTCGTAAGCTTTCTGGGGTCACAGACCTTCCTGAAAATTTGATGGAATGTTCAGACGACCTCCTCAACAGTGAGGCTTTCTCCCCTGCACAGGTGACATCCAATAAGGCCTCAGGGAGGAGGTTAAATCGCCTTAGAGGCGATGCTGATCTGGCTGGCAGGGGGAAAAGTCAGAAGGGTAAGACGTGAAACCCCAGATCCCAGTGGAAGGAGGTCCTGGAAGAGGGCGAGGAACGGCGGGGATGTGAGGAACCTGGGAGTCAAAATGACCTCAGATTTGAACTTGGGGCTTTAAATGTGAGCCAGATGAACTTTGAAGTACTTGTGTGACTTGTAGGTGGGTAATTGCCTAGGGACATTTAGGAAGTTGCTAAAATATGAGCCTGCAATTCTGGAGCCATTCCTGTGAAAAATAAAAGGGGTGAGTTCTGAGCCGAGTTAGACCGTGAGCTTGTGCTCTGAGCCTCGCCTCTGAGGGATTTAGGTACCTGTTCTTAACTGCTCTTCCCAGCTGCAGTAATAAAGCCTAAACACCTTTGCCTCCCTATTTTTTGGCTCAAAAGCATTTAAATTTCTTCACCATGGCATGAATCACAACCAAAAATTTTAGCACATTATTCAAGTCTTATCACCCAAACTTCCATTCCTATATTTTGTTTAAAATGCTTCTTTTACCTAGTGACTTCTTGTCTGCCTGCAGAGTTCTTCATTTTCCTGGAGACTCTCTCAGCCCCACCTGGCTTTCCTTCCTGTCTTCCCATCTTTTTTTTTTTTTAATGCTTTTGTTGAGGTCTGATTTACATTACTATAAATTCATATGTTTTAAGTGTACAATTCAATGGTTTTTTAAAGTAGATTTAGAGTTACGTGACTATCCCTGTAATTGTTCTGCCTGTTTTCTTTTTTATTTTCTTATTTAAATATAAGTAAATATTAAAAAAGAAAATATAAAAAGACACTGCTCACCTCTACTAAAAATGTAAGGCAGAATTTCATTGCAGAATTACTGGAGAAGGACCGTGAGTATACATGGTGCCATGATCTTTTAAGAATCACCAACGTGTTACTCAGAGTACAAATCATAGCTTTAAAAACAAAAGATCCTCTTAACTTAAAAATGCCTAAGTTCCCGGCACCAAGTAGGCTCAGAGCTTTAATCATTCTGAAAGCAGCTACTCTATTTTATGAATTAAAAACTTAAGGCTCGGAGAAGTTAAGGAATTGAAATCATGCACCCCTTAGCAGGCTAAGTTTGTGTTAGAGTCCAAATCTCCCTGATTTCGAAGACCGTATTTTTACACAATGCAACATAATGTTTCTCACTGCACAATCTGACTTTAACATTGTAAACCACTAAGTTAAAACTGGATTAGTTTTATCCAATGTTGTCTCCAAAGTGCCTGCACGCATAAAGGCAGCCAGTAAACATGTGCTGAGTGATTTCATGGGTGCACACCCGAGTTTCACAATGGGGCTATTTTAGAACTATCCCACTGCAAATTCTGTCCAAATGACAGGACCATGATTATCATAGACGTTGGTGTAACCGTTATGGGGAGCGTAAGTTTTGTAAATCCCATTGTTCTATGAGGAAGATGAGTAAAGCCACTCATTTATGTTACCCTTGAGCCAAAAAAACCTCCCTGGGTTTCCGTTTTCCAATATGATAGCTTTACAGCAGGAGAGGATAGTACCCTAAGTGCGGATTGTGAGGAATGACTGCAGTGAAGAAACCGGAAAGGAGGAAGAACGCCTTGACATTTCGGGGATTACATGCTGCCTCTTTCTCTAGGGCCCGCTCTCTGTACGGTGTACCCATCATGTTTCCTCTTTGGAAAAAGCAGGTACGCTTTTGTACTTCTTTTGAGGCACTGCACTGGGATGGGGTACAGCCTCAGCCCTCCACGGTCTTTTTCTGATTGTTCTGAAATTCAGGTATTTCCTGGATGGTGTGTACACAGTATAAGATGGACGATGTCAGCCAGTCTAAGGCCTTGGATGGAGGAAGCCTCTCGGAGTCCCTTCTTTACTGCAAGCTATTAAATGCAGAGTGAGCTGGAAACAGTCTGCAGCTTGAAAATGATCCAAAGGTTTTTCTGCTGAAAAGTCTCCCTGAGGCATGGGATTGTCTCTGAGTTCCAGGCAATGTTTGAAAGCAAACCTGGAAACGCTGGTTTTCTGAAAGGTTCTCCCCTTACATTTCTCCCCTGGCAGAGAAAGGCTCAAGGCGCAAATCCACAGTGCGGAGGGTGTATGGAGTTCACACGGCTGCTTAGAGGCCAGCTTGTTTATGCCTCTCCTGGTCCTGCTCCAGTGTGATCTCACACCTCGTGACAGGGGCTCGACATCACTCTGCTGAGAGCGGTCCTCATTAAGTGAACCCCCGAAGGCTCTGCAAGAAGGTCAGGGCGTATCTTGGGGTCCTACCAAGGGGAGAGAATGTTGGACACTTCTACCTCAAATTTAATGTCCGGCTCCCGAGATAATTCATGCGGTATGCAAACACTCTGTAAGCTCTGCTTGCGCATGGGGCTCTATGTGGTGTTTCTACACTGGCGTAGCCCAAGTGCTGTGTTTTTGATGATGATGATCTGTAAGGGCGAAACGCACCAGAGGCTCATGGAGTGGTGTGAAGCATGTCAGACCCTATACAGCCCTTCTGGGAGACCCTGGCCCTGTCGTTCATGGTCACCACAGCTTCACTGCGAAGTGAAGCCCAAGCCAGCCACAGACAACACTGTGTAATCATAACTAGGCTAACAGGAAACCGACCTTTCCAAAACACGGAACAACTTCTTTTTGTTCTTTTTTTTCTTCTGTGTGCGTGGAAGAAAGGAAGGGCATGTTACAGGGGTGTCACCAAGAAAGAAGTTGACCTTAGTCTTTCGCTGAAGTCATGGATTTTTCTTTATTTCCACATCTGATATGTTTATCCCCTAAAGCAACGCTTCGGATGAAATAAATATTCCCAGAACATTTTGACACCGATAAATTGATTCCATGTCATACACAAACAAATATGTGAAGGGAAACACTCCAGACATCGCGTTTTAGTTTTTCTGAGAGGAAGCAATGGCCCGGCACTCATGGTGAAGAGTCCATGGGAGAGGATACTCACTTCCTCCTCAGCCCAAGTTACCCTTCACAGAAGCTGCAGGGGTCAGATGATTTATTTACATTTTGGGGAGGATTTTTTAGGCATGAATCACTGACCCTAACCCTCAGCAGGACTTGGTGACCGGGTAGATCTTTGTCTGGTCTGAGGAGATGGCTGTCACCCCGGGTTCCCCACTGCCCCTGGCCTCCCTTCCACCCACTTCCTGTCCCCCCTTCCGCCCACTTCCGTTCCCCCCTTCCACCTACTTCCTGTCCCCATTGTCCTGTGTAAACCCATCTGCAGGAACCTGAGGGCTGCAGACTCTCACCTCCGCCTCTCTTTGGGAAGGACTTCTCCACTGGGGTAATGCAGATTATTCACGGCAATTTTAGCTACTGATGAACACTGAGACCTTTCTACCGAACCGACGGTATTCCCAGTGTTTCTACACCTTCAGTCACCCAACCTCATATCCTTGTTTTCCAAGTTTTGAATATTGAGACATCACTCATCTATCTCTTTTCATAAGTAAACAGCGAGTCCCTGGAGAGAAGGCTATCCTTTCCCTGCTTCCTTTGTTTTCATTTCTTTCTCTCCTGAACACACACACACACACACACACACACACACACACACACAGAGCCATGTGTGCACGCAATGCACGCATGCACACGCACACACACACCCCACTTATTGAACACGTAATAAGTGTCACCCCTACAAAAGCTCCCAAGATGTGGTCCTTGGCCTTAAGAAATTCTCAAATAAGGAAACTTCCATCATCAGGGTGAGGCCAACATTTCAGCCTTGAAAACGTCTAAATCTCTCAATAACTTTTCCACGAAGGCAGCCAACTGCCCGTAGATGCTGAATCCCAAAATCCTCTTGTGTTTCAGTCCTGGGAGATGAAACCCAGCCCATCACCTGGCTCTGGACCAGAAGCAGAGCCCCACGGGGTGGGGACCACAGGTTTCCTCCGTGTGAGCACAGGGAGGGGAGGCTCCTTGTCATCGGCTCTTGTTAATCAGCAGCATCAACTGTGGTTACCAGTGAGGTAAATTCCCTCAGCAAGCTGAGGCAATAGTTTCCGAGAGGAAGATTGTTTTGCATTTGCTCTTCCTCTTCATCATGAGCTCGTCTTGGGTCCCCAGCCCTGTGCTGCCCGCAGCTGGCCATCTGGTCCACAGCTGCTGCGTCTGAATGAAAACTCTTTGGCATCAGCACCCAAAGGCTCCTTTCACTCCTTATGACTGAAACTGTCTGGGGCCTGGGCTATGCCACCCTTTCCACCGGGAAGGGAACAAGTGTCATTTCCTTTCATCTTCTTTCCACGCATCCTATTAGCAGGAGTGACGCAGGTACCAGGACTGTGGCAGGGCACCGGTACCCTTCCACTGAGCAGGACCAGTGGCTTTCTGTTTTCTCCAGAGTCCAGCTCTGTGGAGATGGGGAGAAGGTTAGTTGTGTAACATGGCCACACGTGTGTCTGCCGGTGAGCAGAGCCTGCTCATGGGGCACCAACAGTGGGTCCAGCTATGGAAAATACCCGTCCATTCTTTCTCTTGCCCTGGCCCTGCCTGGTGATATGGTTAGGAATAAAAACAGTTAATGTTTACAGAGTACTTATCATATGTATTGAGTGCCGTATTGGACTAAGTCTTTGTAGCCACCTCGTGAGAGAGTCATAAATATTAGCTCACTTAAAAGTTGGGAAATCTATGGCTGTGAGAAGGTGACTCCCTTGTCCAGGGCCCCATTCTCACTCAGTCCACTGTTTATGCTTTCAGAATGGTGGGTTACTGTGTGATTCCGGGGAACAGGAACCCTGAATTGCCCAGCAATGAGTGCTCAAGACCTAGCACAGATCTTGGTACCCAGAAACTGCTGAAAAAACATATGGACTAGGTAGATGTTGAGGGGATGGATGAGCAGAAGGAAGCCTGTGTTGTTCTGCACCTGTCACGATTCTCTCAGTCCCCTTTACTGGAAGTCATGGGCACTCAGGAATATGGGAGAGAAAATTGGCACCGCCTCCGTGACCTCCCGGAACTCCGCTCTCTCCGGCATAATCTGCTCTTCTGGTCTGAAAGTAGATGGCACTTGGTCTTGTCTTCTGCTTCCAGTTTGCCCTGTAATCATGTTTGCTTTGCTAACATGTCCTCTGTGCTCTTCCTGTTCAATCCTGCGCGCCTTCAAGGATCAGTTAGACCTCCTCCCCTCCAGAAAGCATCCACCAGGATTGCCCAATATCCTTTTCTTCACAGCAACTCGTTTGCTGAACATTAGTGAGGACACAGTGCTGACCAGGATGCCGGCGGAGCACGTGGAGATGCAGAGCGCTTTGGTCCACCGGATAAAATAGTTATAACCCTGTGTCCTGGACAGTTCCGGGAGTGTTGGTTGATCGTGACCCAGTGGTCTAGGCCTTTGGTCTTCTATCCTTCCCATCTTCTGCCTCTCTGGATCACAGGGCTCCAAACTGTGACTGCTCACTGGTGTAGCCTGATCTCAGGCATATTTTTTCATCCTGAGAAATCAATGCTCTCATTGACATTTAAGTCTTTACTGTGCACCAGGCAGTTACCAATCTCAACCGTGAGTCCAGTAGGTCAAGAGCAGGCCCAGCATTAACGAAGTCCAAGTATACTAGCTTGGTGGACTGAGATTTGGGGAGGATCTTAGAGGCCTTGCAGGGGTCTTCTCCCTGATTCTTCTTTCTTTCCTCCTTGCTGTTGCTTTAAATTCCTCTCTCAGGATATAACTTTTATAGCTGGTGCTAGACAGGGCCAGGCTCTTTGTGCTTGGAGGACTATAACTGCGCATCTTGAAGAGTTTTTCTTCTGGAAAGATCGAGCCTCCAGGAATGGCTGTCAGGATGGCTGGCTTTTGCTTTGCTAGAACTTGATCCTTCTCTATTTCAGAACTTGGGTCAGAACAACCTCGCAGGGAATGTTTGACCACACCCCCTTAGCTCACAAAGCCCTAAATTCTTCCTAAGGGATAAGAGGATTTTCATTCTTATTTTGCCGGTAAAGACACCCAGGCTTCCATCAAGTCTCTGGCCCAGGGTCACAGTCCCTAAATGGAAGACTGACGCCTTCCAACCCCACAGCTTCCCCATTATCCACGTGTTTCTTAACATCCCCTCGGACACAGCTGACCACACTAGAATTACCTGGGATGCATGTAAAGCACGTGAGTGCCCAAGCCTCACCCTCAGGGATTCTCATTTCCTTGGGTGGGAGGAGGCTGGCCATCGACATTTTTATGCATTTTTATGATGAAAGCCAGGCTATTAAACCATCGAATTCCTTGGAAAGTACATTTTCTGTGGATATACTAGCTTCGAAATCCAACTCTTCTAGCAGATGGTTTTCCACTCAAGACTGCATGTTGCCCCAAGCAAAATGCAAGGTGAAGGGTTTCTTCTTTAACGGTCCAGCTGTGGGTATTTGCAAGACCAGGCTCCTGCAAACTGATCTGCCATGGAGATGATGATATTTACAAGGGCAAGCGTCAGTCCATTTTAAGATCTGACCAGCTGTGTGAAAGAGAATGGTTAACTGTTGATAGTTTATCCTTACTCAGAAGTTCTAGGCTTAAAACACATTTGCCCCTGAATACATGCCTGTCTCCCTCTGGGCTTTGAGCACAACACTCCAGCGACGCAGAAGCGAGGCTGCCGAGGCCTGGCTGGCAGTGCCAGGCTGCTGAGCAGCGGTGTGTGCATTGCAGGCATCCCAGGGCCTGTGCCTTCAGGCTTACTTGGACAGGAAGGCCACTGCTGGGTGAGGTGTCCCCATTCTGAGTGGACAGGGTCAGCTTGTTCTTCTCAGTATCTAGTGGAAGGTGAATCTGATGAGCTGGGAAAGTTTTGTGGAGGAGTGGAGAGAGGTGAAAGTGGAAGGTGACACCTTTGAGTAATTGCAACCTGGTTCATCAGAGACTTCAACTCAGAATGCCCACCTGTGTCTGTGGGAAGAGACCCAGTCTGTCAAGGCAAATTATCAAAGGCCAAACCGAAAGCTCTACTGGTTATGTCAGGAGACAGAGAGGGGAGGAAAGGAGGTGAGAAGAAGAATGAAGATGTGTGGGCCCATGCACCCACTCCACATGGGGTTGTAAACCCCGGACTCATAAAAATAAAAAATTTAGAGGGCCCCAAGGAACTGCAGAGGTCACAGAAACTCCTCCCTCCCTCCAGGAAGGCCAGCGCCACCTGTGACACAGCAGGGCTCCACCCGGGACACACACTGCGGGTGGGTGGGATCTACTGCCTGGAGAAGTTCCGAGCTTTTCCTCTAAAACCAGGAGCAAGACAAGGATGTCCACTGTCACTACTCCTATTTGATATAGTGCTGGAAACATTAGCCAGAGCAATCAGACAAGAGAGAGAAACAAAAGGAATAAGGACAGGAAAGGAAGAAGCTAAAATATCATTATTTGCAGATGACATGATACTCTACTTAGAAGACCTCAAAAACTCTACCAAATGACTTCTAGATTTAATAACCAAATTCAGCAATGCAGCTGGATACAAAGTCAACACTCAGAAATCAATAACGTTCTGGACACAAGCCACAAACTCAATGAAAGAGAAATTAGGGACACCACACTCTTTAGAAAAACACCCAAGAAAAAGTGAAATACTTAGGAATTAACCTAATAAAGGTAGTAAGAGATCTATCGATTAAAAATGACAGTACTCTGAAAAAAGATATTGAAGAGGATTTCAGAAAATGGAATGCTATCCCTCGCTCATGGGTAGGAAGAGCCAACATAGTGAAAATGGCCATCGACCCAAAATTGGTACACGGATTTTATGCAATCCCAATCAAAATACCATTAGCATACCCCACAGAACTGGAGAAAACATTCCTGAAATTCACTTAGAACTGGGAGAGACCTACATAGCAAAAGCAATTCTGGGTAACAAAGGCAAGTTAGGAGGCATCATAGTCCCTGACTTGAAATTATAGTACGAAGCTACTGTGATATGATCAGCATGGTACTAGTAATGAAACAGACCCAAGGATCAGTGGAAGAGAATAGAAGATGCAGTTGCAACTCCAAACATACTCGGTCACCTTATCTTTGGCAAAGGGGACAAATATGTTCACTAGAAGAAAGACAGTCTCTTTAGTAAGTGATTCTGGAAAAACTGGCTTTCCACAGCCCAAGATTAAAGCTAGACCCATGTCTATCACCATGCACTAAATTATAGTCAAAATGCATCAAAGATCTAAATATTAAAACGGAAACACTAAATCTACTGGAAGAGAAATTAGGTAGAAATCTTGAAGGCATAGTTGTAGGCGGAGACTTTATGAACAAAACCAGTACTGCAAGAGAAATTCCACAAAGGATCAACAAATGGAATCTCACCTTATTAAAAAGCTTTTGCACAACAAAAGAAATCACCAACAGAGTGAAAAGACAGCCCACAGAGTGGGAAAAAATTATAGCCAGTTGTTTCTCAGGCAAAAGACTTACAGAACATATAAATAATTGAAAAAAATCAGACCTCTCCCCAAATTCAAATACCCAACCCAAAAATGGGCATCTGAAATGAATACACACTTCTCAGATGAAGAAATACAAATGGCAAATAAATACATGAAAAATGTTCAACATCATTGGTTATTCAAGAGATGCAAATTAAAACCACACTGAGATTCCATCTCATCCCAGAAAGAACGGCTATTATCAAGGTATCAATCAAGAACAAATGCTATCAGAGCTGTGGGGGAAAGGGACCCATCTCCACTGTGGTGGGAGTGTAGACTCATGCAACCTCTGGGGAAATTGAGGTGTCACTATTTTGTGCCAATGACAGGAAAGCTGACCAAAACATGAGAGGCACATTCCCTAATGAATATACTGAATGTTGATCTCTGTCCTGGAACAGCATTGGGACAGCTCGGAACAGCACTAACACTGCTCACGTGTGGAGTAAATTCTACTCTGGGGGCACATCCAGCAAGGAATCCCAGCAAGAAAATGCCACATCCTTCAGTTTGAGAATATTTCCTTGACCGAGTTATTTGGTAATTTTCTTCCTATTATTCTATTTCTTTTTCTGCAAACATTTAGTAGATTGTTGTACTCATCTTATTGATCTTATTTTATTTTTTTCTTTCTGTATATTAGGTTTAAAAATCTTTTATTTCTGCCTTAAGGATTTTCTTGACTTCTCTTTTATTTCTTATGTTTTTGCTGTGCAGTTCAGGCTGGCCTGGAATTCATGGCAATTCTCCTGCCTCAGCCTCCTGAGTGCTGGGATTACAGGTGGGTGCCACCATACCCAGCTTTGATTTATCTTTGAATATTGTAATTAATTTATTTGACTAATACAACTATTTCCAAATGGGCTTTAATATTGCTTCCTGTCTCCTACTCTCTCCCTTTCTCTTTTCTTATTTTTCTGGTATCTTCTTTTTATTTCATGGGTACAATATATTCTGCTGTCTCTAGAATTCACTTTAGTCAGTCACTCCGGGCTTATGATGGCTGGAGGTATAAATAAACTGTGAGCACAGACTGGAAACATGCTATTTAAGCCAGGGTTTAATGCTGTACATAGTGAGAAAATCAAGTAACAGAATTCATGCACGTTCTCAGCACTGAGGCTAAAATGTTAAGTGTTCAGGAAATAGTGGAAGAAGAATAAAAAGTGGATATGGGTGAAAATCTTTTATAGTAATACAAATAAAATGTAGTTTTAGCTTGAAGTCAACAGTAGCATTTAGTCATTTAATATGAGAAAAAAGCGAGGATTGAAAACATTTTAGAACAGACACTAACCCATCCTGAGGGGTCTTCCGCTTTTCTGATGATACGTTAACATAATCGACTTCACTGGATTATCAGGTCTTTAAGGGGAGAAAGTACTCACATAAATTAATTGCCCGATGTTTTCAAATTTTATTAAACTGGGTGTGGTCAGTATTTTCTGCCCCAAGCATTCAGCATAGCTTCATATTCTAGAACATTCCCAGCATCACCTGCATCACAACTCAGCAGGACACTCGGTCACCTCCAGCTACTTCCTTCTGGGTATGCGTGTAAAGAAAGCGGCTTTGGAACGGAGTGTCAGGAGTGGGATGAACTGTGCCCCTCAGCGCCTTCCTCCGCCTCTGTCCCTGTCCTCTTTGTTTCCCTCCTTTCTCTCGTTGTTATCCGTTGTTATCTGTTGTGCTGTGTCTGCTGGGTGAGGCCCAGTGTTGAAGGAAAGCAGCAGACCTGTGACGGATTTCTACCGCTCCCCACAGTGCAGGGCCGCCTGCAGAGGCCGTGTCCACACGACCTAAAGTCAAGTCACGCAGGTGAGCGCTGCAGGTAAACAGTAGGTTCTGTGTTCTTCTGTCCTCCCGTCTGTCTCACCCACCGGTCATCACCGTGAACTCCCACGAGGGCAAGAAACTGTCATTTGTGTATCTTTTTTCTACTTTCTGTCCCTCAGCTTCTGACTCCACTCATTGCCAGCAACACTATTTTTCTCCTTGCAGGAACTCCATGAAGACTGTTAAAACAAAAATTTTAAATGAACCAAACATGCCACTGAAGAGAGCCAGAGAAATGGCCATGTTAGCAGGGAATTTCACAGAATAGCACAGCTGCGCAGAATCACCGAATGAGGTGGGACAGCTCTGGGGTGGGGGAGGTAGAAACAGGATTATAAAATCTGTTTCCTCAGGCTCTGGAGTAACTTTTTATCCTTTCTGAGAACTGCCTGCCGCTCTTAGTAAAACAGACAGCAGAGCTTTACCTCCCCGTATGTCCTGAAGACGGAAGCGTGAATTGCATAGCATGTGGGAAAATGACCTGAACTGCTTGGAAGACGGGTGACAGCCTCGAGGTGTGGGATGAGGATTTTATTCCTGGAATTTGGCTCTCAAAACAGTGATCTAAATAGCATTATTTGAAGGCAAAGGGATTAAAATATTTTACTTGTGATCTTTTAATTTCAAAAACCCCAAAGTGCCACAACACTGGTTCTGAGGTCCGCTACAAACGGGTCAGATGCTTCGTGAATTAAGGCACATGCTTTATTTACTTAATAATCAGGTGAAGCTAAGCTAATGACTCAGCAGAGAGAATGTGACATCTTAGACTATTTCTCACAAATGCAAAATCAGGCGGGATTCTAGATAATCAATCCTCCAGGGCACCCTGCCACTCAGCCGTCACCACCTGGGGACAGCTTCTCCATGACGGCTGGGACCGAGTGGGGAAGAGAGGCTGAGAGTCACACAGAGCTTTCCACTGTCCCTCCTGGAAATGCCACGTCCTGCTCCATCATTGATCAACTGCTACTCAGCACCGCAGGCAGGCGCAGGGCTCCTGCCTCCTCCAAACAGCAGTGACAAGTGTGGTCCCCCGTGCCCAGGAAGGAAAGAGAGCAGGTGTCAGGGAGGGAATAGTGTCCGCCATACCAATATAATTACAGATACTGCTGGAGCCTGATCCCGATTTCGGGGACCCTAAGGTGTAATTTAAGATGACAGAGACCCAGCACTAATAACTACTTTCTGAGACAGGGAACTGCAGACTTCATACCCCAGAAGAAATCAGTGATGATAAGTCCCCAGATCGTCACTAGCTATCTTTTGCACATAAAATGGATTTTGTGGCTAAATTAATCCATGACAGGATTGAACTTTGGAATAAAGATAATAGGTTTATTTCTACAGAAATTTTCAGATGCTTTAATACACTGTAAATAATGTGGGTCTTAGAATATTAAAAAAGTTAATGATGAGGGTTTTTGTTTATTTGTTTTGTTTTTTGTTTTTGGTACCAGGGATTGAACTCACCATCTTGCGTTTGCCAAGCAGGCACTTACCCCCAGCCCTGATAATGAGGTTTGAACATGGAACTTGACCTTGTCCTCATGGTTTTCTTCACATTACTTTGTAAGAGAGGATTGTGCTCAGGGCGATGCTACATTATCACATTATGCTTCCAGAGCTGTTTTGTGGAATGTTCTGGTTTTGATCAGAAATGTTCCCCAGAAAATACCCTGTGCTCAGAGGCAGAATTTTGGGAGGTGCCTGGACCCCAGAGCTGAGAGCGCCCTTAGGAGGCCGGCCGGCCTGTGGGAGAGAGTGGGTCAGCGGGTGGGGTGACCTGGAAGGCCGTGCTCTCCCCTGTGTTCTTCCCTTTTCTTTCTCTCTGCTTCTTGGCTGTCTGGATGAGCATATTTCTTCTTTTCTACCCTTGTCTCATGTCTTTTCTCCCTGTGGCACAGTGACCATGGAACGAACCCCTCTGAAATCATGAGTAAAAATAAACTTTTCTTCCTTCAAGTTGTGGGTGTTTGGTATTTGGTCCTGGCAACAAGAAAGTCACCAATACACAGAGAAAGGCAGTTTTTGGGGGTTAGCCTCATTGACGTAGGTTAATAAATAGGTGGTTTTTTTCTTTCTTGTACACCTGTTTTTCCACACTCTGATTTGGAAGATAGCCTATTGATGCCTTCTTAGTCTTACAGCCCTGGCTAACAAATACTACAGTGAACAAGATGCACTGTCTGCGTTGTTGTCATTGCTATTATTATTTTGAGAGAGAGGGGTTCTCCTTACACTGCCCAGTCATGCACAGCCCTGCCTCAGCCTTCCCAGTGGCTGGGGTTATAAGCATGTGCCATTGTGCCTGATGTAGATTTTGTTTTTTAAAATGTGACCATTGCATTAGAAGAGAAAAAGATCCTAAACGAATCTGCCACTGAATGTTCTATGTGTTTTTGTAGGCATAGTTGTGATCTATGGGAACATAAAATAGATGTGAAAATGTTCTCTTTTGGTGAATTAGAGCACCTAGCTGTTCACATGAGCTGTTTTCAAGTTTCTTCCATCCTTTATTTGGAAAAACAGTATCCTGTCTATCAGTGCTGGGCTTTATTCAGTGCCAGGCTTTATTCACGTATCTTACTTGTTTTGGGCCACGGGGATAACTGCACTGCGCTCTTGTTAGAGAATTCCTGGGATCCCTCTCCCTCCCGGCTCCCATCACCTGCAGATTCGCGTAGCCTTCTTTGCACATTCTCATCCAAGTCCCTAAAATTAATTTTGCTCAAGGAAAGGCCAGTGACCTACATGCAGAACTGCTTTAAGTGTTAGGAAGCTTCATGCCCCTAGGGAATCATCTTCTATCTTAAGCCAATTTCAGCCTACGTGAAAGCTCTGAATAAAGGAAGTAATTTAAAATGTTCCAAGGTGACCCCTGCCTTCTAAATACTCTCTTGTGGGCAGTTTTATCTGAGAAGAAAGACATTGTAGTTGTTACTGACCTTTATTTCCAATGCTTCCTTCTCTGTACCTGTGTATTTATACTGGGATAACTTCATTTTTATTTGTTTCTGCAAAATTGGCTGGCTAAGCTTAATGGAGTCAGTTTGACTGGTTGGTTAGGAAGCTGTATGAAGGCTTAGTAAAGGGTACTTCTGGGTGTGTCATGGAGATGTGACCATGAATACTCTATGTGGTCCTTGGCCCCTTCCTCTCTGGCACTGTTCTTGTACTCTGCCTCCCAACCATTATGAACCAAGCAGATTTGTTCTTCCACTCCCTTCCACCATGATGCTTCTGCCTTGGAGCCAGCTGATCCTGGACTGTGTCCTCTGAAAGCATGAGCCAAATGAAGGAACTTCTCTTCATTCAAATTGTGAGTATCAGGTATCTGGTCCCACAAAAAAAAAAGTTGACATACAGATTATTGGCTCCAGAAGTGAGCTCATTGTTGTGACGATATCTTTCCATGTGGCTTAGAAGCCTTTAGAACTGGCTGTGAGAAATGCTTGGAAAGATTTGTACATATGGCTTAGGGAAGGCTTAGAAGTCTGTAAGAAGAGCCTGATGGATGATCCTGGTCAGAGTTCAGATTTCCCCAACACTGATGGAATGCAGATAGTGAAAGATCAGGGTATTTCAGTTGAAAAAGGGCTGCATTGGTACTTGGACTAGAGGCAAGTATGTCACACTCTAGGAAAAAACTGTGTGTTTTCCCCTATTCTGATGTTTTACAGAAGACTGAGGTTAAGGGTGGTAGACGCATTTATCTGGCAGACCCAAATCTCAGACTATGGCATGGATCCTCCTGGCTGCTTTTAACCTGACTTACAGGCTGAATGGGGAGCAAAAAGCAGAGCAGAAAAAATAGAAAGACTTCAATTTTGGCCCAAAAGAAACTTAGTGTGAAATTGGGACCAAATAGTTTTGGTTGCTAAGAAGATTATCACCATTATACAGAAACCAAGTGTTTGATACGGGAATGAAAAGAAAGATGCCCTAAGCCCGTCTCGAGAATCAGTGATACCTCATCCATCTTAAGCTCAAAAGTGCAAAAGTCAACATTTCATTGGAGAAGATAGTCACTCACTGGCAGGGAGAAGAGATAACTGTGACTGAGGCAAAGTAATGACACTCAACATAAAGTTAGAATCAGTTTCCTAGGGCACAGGGCTAGCATTCTCTGAGGCAGAAGTGCAAAAAATACTAAGCAAATTACAATGTGTAATAGAGCATTTCATCACGGGAACTTTGTTTTATGTAGCTCTTTTAATTTTACTTTGAAAAAAATGTTATCATGACATACCATAGGTATCAAGAATTGAGACATCTACTTCATCTTATTCAAGTCAAAGGAATAAATGGCAAAAATATAACTGAAGCCCATGTATCATACTTCTTCTCAGACATGATCGGTGTTCTAAATATGTTTATTTTTACCATATATTATCTTCATTTTAGAAACCTGTGCATCTGTAAACAATATGTAGCATTATGTTTTATTATGTCCTATGAAAAGGACAGTCATTCTATCACCTATACAGGTTTAGTCTGAGTAGTTTGTAAATTTTATTTGCCAAGCACTGGCTACCAAATTTCAGGCTACATGTATTGAATTTGAGAGTGGACAGAGAAAGGAAGTGATGTCCCAGTTCAGTCTTTTCATCAGATCTGGTCATAATGTCTGACACTGGAATATTCCTAAAAAAATCTTTGAAAGTGAGGCTTAAGAATGCAGGAGTACTGGGAATATTACACGTGAACTGAAAGAGGAATCTTCCATCAGTGCAGGGCCAAGGTCATTCAACACGTTAGCATCACGCAGATCGTTAAATACAAGTCAAAACTATGATAAACCCAAACACCATGAAAGAGTTAGAGGGCAGATCTGTAGGAATTTGATGAGGGGCAGGAATGGGATCATGGTATGTATGCAGAAGATCGCTTTACATATGGACCATGTTCTAAATCAGAACCCAAAAATCAAAGTTAGAGTGAGGCATTTGAAGGAGGAAAGGAAGTTGAGGAGCCTTTTTATGTAAATCAGTTTCAGATCTGATCTGCTTGTGTTTTGTATGGTGCTCCTGAGTTGGAGATGGGTGTTGAATCCATCATCACACTGTATATGAAATGTGAGCACAGCCCCACCTGACACCAGCTCTAGCCCAATCCACCATCATCCCTCTGGGAGCAGGAAACAATAGCCTTGGAATTTGGGTCTAGACTTGCACCTTGATCAAGATTTTTGTTCTCTCTTAGAGCAAGTCAAGCTTATTGAGACCCTGAGATTTTTTTACCATGGTAGTTTCTGAGTAAAATAGTTTTGGGATAATGTCTTTTTGCTTGTTTTCTCTATTTTTTGTTCCTTTGTCACTTTGCTCCTCTCATTTCAAGGAGATAATCAGTCTTTGTAATACCTTGTTTCTAGCAGGTACTTTAGCAAGGTATAAAAGAGAAGCATTTTTAAAATTAGAGTGCTTCGATTCTCTAGAAAGAAAATCCACTGATGAAAGGTGTAAGGTCTTTAACAGATAAAATAAAAAGGAATACTGCCATTGAAAGACATCATAAAGAAGAGCTATTTCCCTAGATTGAGAAGTAGAGATGTTGATAAAGCTCAAGCCCCACAGATGTGGAGAGCTTTGAATGAATGGTTGGGATTTCCACACGGTAGCAGAGATGCCACATTTAAAGAATCCACCATAAGGTTGTTAGTGGCATGAGACCCTGTGACTTTGGTAGGGTGACTGAAGCACATGATACTATAAATTGAGTAGCTGAAACATCGGAAATCTGTTTTCTTGGTTCTGGAGATTGGAATTCCGAGACCAAGACGCTTGGTTTCCTTGGTGAAGTCTCCCATCAGCTTTCAGGTGGCTGTCCTCACCTGGTCCTTCCTCTGAGCATGCAGATGTGCATCCTGATTGTCACTTCTTACAAGGACAACTATCAGGCTGAACTGGAGTTCACCTTTACACCCTCATTTTAACTTAGCTACCTCTTTAAAGGTCATATCTCCAAATGCAGAGACATTCCAAGGTGCTAGAGGTGAGGGCTTCAATGTGTGAATGTTAAAGGACACGACTCATCTCAAGAGACACATTGATACCTAAGATTCTAGGCATCTTGCAAAGGGGAAGGAGCTGAAAACGAGAAACCTCATGGACATGGGTGCAGTGTGTGGATAGCAAATATTAACAATGGGGGGTATTTGATTTAGAATTAACATCGTTTACTGGAAATAAAGTGAGTGACTTGTTGGAGATGTGAAAGAAAAGAGGAGGGAGAAAGAGATTAAAATGACCAAGATGTTTATGCATCAAGTCACCAAAATGAGTGCAATTAATATGAGCTAAAAACAATACTGATTAAAAAGCAAAGAAAGGGACTGCTTTTTACACACCTGACCCTGTCGTTAGTAATTTGAGGAGGATGCACAGGGGCTACAAGCATCCTGCAGAAGGGCACCCAGCCTAGCACCTAGGGTCAGGGTGGTTGAGACTAAGACTTGCTGGGGAGGAACCCAGAATCACTCATGCGCAGCAGGATTTTTGTTGTTGTTGTTAAGATGGTTACAAAGTGCTCCATGATATCAGGCACACTATCTTACTGGCAATAGTGCAAACCCATAATTTCCTTTCGAGGTGCCAACTCTAACTTTCAATACTGTAAGAAAGGCGTTCTCTGCTAATGGTTCAGGTGACTGATATTTATATATGCTTCTATTCTCATTTTCAACAGGACATCGTGACCTCCTAGAACACAGGTCTACAGTTTTAGATTTCAGTCTAATTTATATTTGCTTGCCTAGGACAGTGCTGGGGCCTAGAGGATTATGGGAAAAACAGAAAAGTGTCCAGAAGTGTAACAACCATCGAAAGGGGCAGATGGGAAGAGAGAGGTAAATGAAAGAGACATAGAGGAGGAAGGAGAAGAAGAAGAAGGAGGAGGAGGAGGAGGAGGAAGAAGGAGGAAGAGGAGGAAAAGAACGTAAAGAAAATAATGGTAAAGAAACAATGGGATAAAAGTAGAGGGAGAATACAGGAGAGAGAAGAGAAGAAAGATGAGGAAGGAAGAAGAGTGAAGCTTTGGGGAGAAGGAGGCAAACAGTTTGCCCACATGGGGAGCAGTGTGTCACTTTCCCATCTGAGCTGAGCAGGTGGTGGCCCAGGATCCTCCATCCTTTGCCAAGAACCCATCTGCTTCCCTTGGGGAGTGGCCCACGCAATAAGAAATGGCAGTGCATGCGGAAACCTCCAGGGCTCTCCCTGGACAAGCTGGGAGCCTCCCCTGCAGGGTGCACTGGCTTTAGCCGAACACACTCGCTTCCTCTGTGCTTTGTTATGTTTTTATATCAGGCAGGATCCAGTCACGTTCAGGAAGGGAGAGAGTCAGGGGCCTCACGCATGCAGGAGCTCAGCTGGCAGGGGCAGCGGGGTCTCCTGTGGGTGCCGTGACCGAGGTCCAGGGGAAACATTCCCCACCCAGTCAGTCTTCCCTTCCCAGAAACGTGACAGTCCACCGTCCTGCTTTCTGGAAAATTTGCCTTTTCTTTAAACATGGTATTGATTTTGCTCTGTTTTTCCAGCAAAATCCAAACAACTGCAACTTGTGTACATTTTTCTTTCCATGCTCATCATCCATGCCATCAGGAAATCTTCACAAATCGAATTTCCTAGGAGACCTGTGCTGTTACTGCAGCTGCCTCCCAGTTAATACACGTAAACATAGCAGGGAATTGGCTCACACCACCTAGCAGAGCCGCTACGGACAGAAGAGAAAATGTAAGTATTTATTTAGGAAAATGGAACCAATAGTTGCTTGAAGTGAACATGTGACTGCTTTCCGATTCCAGGGCGTGAGCTCATGAAGCTTCTTTAGCACTGTGCTTCTGGGATGAAGCTCCTCTGTGGAAGTCGCTCTTCCGTATGGCTGAATTTTCTCGTAATTGAAACTGCTCATTTAGAGTCCGAGATTGGAAAACGTTAACACAGGCTAGTACACAAAAATGTACTCTCTGTCTCTTGGCCTTCTGGAGCAGGCAATATTAAACTTTGGACAACAATTCTTTTCTGATGAGCTAGTATAGATCTTATGGACTTCTGGGATTGTATTTGATAGCAGGAGAAGTTTGTGTTTCCAGATTACTGTTTTCTGTGTTCAACAAATTGTGATTTTCAAATCTTTCTGTCTTTCTTTTGCACTTTTCTACACTTAAGCCTAAGTATCAAAACATATGGTGCTTTAGCTTTGAAACATAATGTCCTATTTTGTGAAAAAAGGAGCATTTTGCTTAACTTAAAGGCATATTGGAAAAATGATTTTGCTAGAAATTTGGTCTGAAGAAAAGAAGCATTGCTATATTTAAGTTACCACATTGCTTCGTAGCCACTGCAAGAAACTTTCCAAATAGTCGTTTATTACTTTTAATTGCATAGGATTTTCTACAAGTTAAACTGCTCACCAAACAACTTGGTTTAGCTTTCTGCCAAATAATTACTTTGTGCCAGTACAAACTATATATCCCAGAAAAGAAACAGACCTGAAAGGTCCTAAGCTACTGTATGTGTGTTAAAAGGAATAGATCTCTAGATTTATCCAAACAAATGGAAGATAGAATTTGTACAAATAAACTTAGCTTACTACGATGTTTCTTCCTTCAATTTGTATCTTAAAACTATTGTATAGAAATAAATTTGGCATGTTAACGATGTTGCTTTTGTATCAGGTGTGGTATCAAATCCTAACATACACCAGCTACAGACATCTCGTTGACCAAGGTTTATTTCCAGCAAGTTCTGTTGGAATCAACGTCAACGCGAGCTTAATTTCTGGGGTCTTCATCATCGACTTCACCCAAAGACTGCATTGCTGCTGTCTCTCGACACATCATGACCATTGTGGAATTCACAGCACTATTATTTTCAGTATCTCTTCACATCAGCTTTGCTTAAATACTGACTATCACTCAGTAGTAATTTTAAAAATACCTTCCTGTGTTTCAGATGTCTCGTGACATCCTCTACTCGGCCACATTCCAGCAGGACATGTAGCTGCCATGTGTGTTTCCAGGATAAGGCTGCTATTCCTTGGCTCCCATTTGACCAAATTCAATTGCTTCCAGAACATTATAACAAATTGGAGAGAGTCTATAATCAGGGGAGATGTTTTGTGGCTTGCAAATATACCTCAAATTGCCAGTAATGAATATTCCATGAGCAAGGAGTCTTTTTTTTTTTTTAAGTTGCAAATGTTATCGGGAAAGTGCAGATTCTGTCAAAAATACTTATTTTGCTAAATACTTTCGAACTTAGCAAATGACTTTGGAGACGAAGCAAAAAGAAACCAAGCGCGAGTGCCGTTTATATCCAAAGTGGGATTTTCATGTTGCGCTGACTTCGGACGGAACCTCTGGAAGTCACACTCATCTTGCAGAGGGGCTAAGGGATTTGTTCAGATTTTCCAGTGCTCTGTCTCCAGGTTCAATCAGGTTTGTTTATATGGCTGGAAGATTTCTATTTTTAACAGATTGGAAGTGTTCCTCGCCAGTGACTAGGAAACACTGTTCACTGTTTGGAAGACGCTTGACTTTCTTGGGCTGCCTGACAACTCTGCATGTGTTGCGACTTTGCTGAAATGAGAGAACTACATGGACACAATCTGATTTCAAACAGGTGTGCTCTGGACCATCGAAGACCTGAGGAGGCTTTGAGAGCACTGAGTGAAGGAATGTGATATTAAAGATGAGAAAACTAAGAGCTGGAAGCGAAGAACAAAATATATCTCATTTTATGTTGCAAGTTAAGCTGATTTGCTTCATTTATTCCTCACGCATTTATTCACACTGATACATCTTTTTTAAATTCCTTATCAGTTAGTTATTTAGGACCCTTCACGTACCGACCATTTGTAACAAAGGTAGCTTCAGAGTATAATCAGGAGCTAAATAATGAGGGAAAAAACAATAACTACGAACCCAAAGCACACCTAAAAACTTGCTCTATGTAGACAAATAGCATTACATCAAACCAAAACAGTTCTGCATAGCCAGGGAAATACGAGCGCAGATATCCGACAGAATGGACAGTGTTTATAAACCACACTCCAGGCAAAAGATTGACATTCAGAATATATAAAGAAGTGAAAAACCACTTCATTAGCAAAAAACAAACAATAGCAGCAGAAACAAAAATAGGACATCTTAAAAAGGGTCAAGAGATGTAAGTAGACATGTCTTTAAAAAGACACACAAAAGCCCAGGGTACTGGTAAGATGCTAAGCCTGATGAATCATCATGAAAACGCAAATCACAGCCACAATAAAATATCACCCAGCTCCATTAGGAAGGACTTTGGTGAAAAAGACTAATGATGAATTTGAGGAATATTTTCTCTAGATCCGTGAAGTATGCTAAAGGTAGTTTGATCAGGATTACATTAAATCTGTATAACAGTTTTGGGAGTATAGCCATTTTCACAACGTTGGTTCTTCCTATCCGTGAGCAAGGGATATCTTTCCATTTTCTGATGTCCTCTTCAACCTCCTTTTTCAGAGTATTATAATTTTTGATATATATACCATTTACTTCCTTTGTTAGATCGATTCCTAAGTATTTCACTTTTTTGGATGCTGCTGTGGAAAGTGCTGTTTCCCTAATCTCTCTCTTGGTGAGTTTGTTGTTTGTGGACAGGAGTGCTATGGATTTTTGAGTGTTGGCTTTGTATCCAGGTACACTGCTGATTGTGCTTATTAACTTTAGTAGTCTATTGGTGCAGTTTTTGGGTCTTCTATGTAGAGTATCATGTCATCTATAAATAATGATAATTTATCTTTCTTTCCTATCCTTATTCTTTTATTTTTCTGTCTTATTTAATTGCTCTGGCTAATGTTTCCAGAATTGTATTGAATATGAGTGGTGACAGTGGATCCCTTTCTTGTTCCTGATTTTAGAGTAAAAGCTTTCATGCTGGCAGGGTTGTGGGGAAAAGGAGCCTTCTCCACTGTTGGTGGGAGTGTAGAGTGGTGAAAGCACTGTGGAAATCAGTGTGGAGATTCCTCACAAAACTAAGATTGGAGGTCCCATTCAACCCAGGTATTCTCCTGGATATTTTCCCAGAAGAATTGAAAACATCATATCACAGCCATATCTGCACACCCATGTTTATAGCAGCACAACTTGTAATAGCCAGATCTTGGAAACAACCTAAATGCCCATCCACTGAGGAACGGATTAAAAAATGTGGTATTTTTATGCAGTGGAGATTTACTTAGCTATAAAGAAGGATAAACTCGACGCTTTTACAGGTAAATGGATGCAACTTGAGACCATACTCATAAACGAAATAAATGAGACTCACATGTGAAAAGATCTTATTGTCTCCCTAGTGTAAAAAACTGAAAAAATAAATAGGACCTCAAATGTATAGTAGATACTGTGAAAGTGAAAAGGGAAGAAACTGCTCAAAAAGAAAGAACAACTTAGATGGGGGAAAGAAGTAAAGGAAAAAAAGGAAAAGGAGAAAAAAAGGAAAAGAAGGGAACCATGACAGATACGATAATTATACTACTAAGCTCTATAAGCTCATTAAAAAGAATAGTTTTTGCTTCCATTGTTTAATCAGTTTTTCATGCCTCTATCTGGTAACCTGAGCAACTACTTTGAAGATAACAAAGTAGTTATCTTCAAAGGATATTGTTAATCTCCTATTATCTTGTTTTGAAGTTCTGTATCATTGTTTTTATTCTTTTTTCTTTTTAAAATAAAAAAATTACATGCATCCTGAAAACAATCTGTATTAAATCTAAAGTATGTTCTTTCGAGCAAAAAAATGTCAGACACGAACAATAAAAGACTAAAGATAAAAAGTGCTGACGAGGATTAGAGAGAAGAAAACACTCATATCCCGTGGTCTGGAATGTAAATGGAAAATAACATAGAAGTTGGTAGGAAAAAATTAGCAATATGAAATACCATCTGAATATGAAGTGCATACAAAGGAAATGAAATCCCGCTGCTGAAGAGACATTCGCGCTACCATGTTCACTGCAGCTATTTGTGATCGTCAGGAGAGTCAACCTGGGTACCCTGGTCTGACGAGGCTGGTGCTCATGCACATTGGAATAGTATTTAGCCACACAAAAGTCCTGTCATTTGGGACAATAAGGATGGCACTGAGGATCAGTATGGTAAGTGAAATAAAGCAGCCACAGAAAAGAAAATACTAGTGAGATCTTGCTCGTGTGTGGACTCTGTGTTATGGGTTAAAAACAGGTGGTCAACTTAATAGCAGCTGAACTGAATCAGCATGGTGCTGAGCGTGGATGGCCCACCTGAGGGAAGCTGCCAGCATAAAAGGAGATGTGGGGAAGGAAGTGTGGCATTGTGGCTTCTCTTATGTGTTGTTGTTGTTGTTGTTGTTGTTTGGGGCCGTTGGTTCTCCTGGAGGAGGTCCTCATGCTGGCTCCCCTGATATGAACTCAGCCATTGTCTTGAAAGAGCTCCAGACTTTGTCGGTGAGAGTGGCCATGGTTCACTTTGGGGGAGCTCCGGTCCTTCCTGGCTCTGGAGGGGAAGATGTGTGCCGCTCACTCTCCAGCAGAATCTTGTCACGCTGGCTTCCTGGTATGAACTCTGCTGTTCTGATTGTTGGAGGAGCTCGGGACCTTATTGTTACTGAGGATGGCTGTGATACTTTTCAGCGGAGTCCTGGTCCTTACTTTGAGTGTGACTTCTTGGCTCCAGGGCAGACCCCTCAATCTACTGGCATAGCTCCTTCACCCTGCTGGCAAAGACTTTCTAGCTTGCTCCACTGACCTTGGGCATTCCCAGCTCAGGTCTGCAAAACAGACTTGCATGAGTCATTGTCATAGGCTCTAGGTCTTCAGCTGGACTCATGTAGGACATTTTTGTAGGATCCAGGCCCTCGGCTGAATTTTGTAGGTCTTTAGTCTTTAGACAGATTTAACACTGTGTGGCCATCATAAAAATAATATTATAAATGCTGTGTCCTGATTCCAATTGTTCTCCTTGCAATCCCTGACTACAACACTCGGTAATTGAACTTTACCTTAACATTAACCTACACATTCCTAAAAGCTAGAAGAAAGCATTTGCAAACCTTTTACCATAAAGTAATGATAAATGTTTGAGGAAACAGACATAATTAATCTGCGTTGTCTCTCACACAGCGTGTATATACATCAAAATATCAGGTAGTAGCCTAGTAATACGCACAATCGTTGTGTGTTTTCTCTGTCAGTTACAGAGGCATTTGTACAAAGGTTGCTGTGTCCAGTGGACTACCAAGTGTCAGCACCTGGGTAGGGAAAGTAAGAGACATGGATGAGGAGCAAGAAGTGCATGTGAGAGGTGGTCCCGAGGGTCTCGTCAGATGCGGAGTCTCCGAAGGGGAAAGGGGCACGCGCCTGGCATACACACCCCCGAGGGACAGCAAGAAGGTCGGTGCGCCGGGGGTTGGGGAGGAAGCCGGGACGGTGGTGACAGGCGGATGACACGTCATGCGGGCTGTGGAGGAGCTTGAGCTGTTTCCACAGGCCACAGAGGTGCTGAGATGTGCGAGCCTGGGGCGCTGTGATAGGATTCATGGTTCAGCACACGGAAGCACCACTGTGGAGACTGTGCTGGGGAGTAAGAGCACCAGCGGTGAGGACACAGTGACAGTGCAGGCAGTTGCAGCCAGGGGACAAAAGGCAGGACGCTAAGAGCGGCAGTGAGGATGGAGGGGAGGTTGTGGGGACGGGTGCGGGGAGCGCTTGTGGTGGATTAGATGTGAGGCGAAAGGAAGGAGAGCTGGGGATAATCCTCCGATTTTTATTTCAGGCTCTTGGTGCATTAATAACATCTTTTTTAGGGGGGGATCGAACTCATGACCTCACGCTTGCCAGCCAGGCACTGATGCTGCTGAGCTGAAGCCCCAACCCCTGCATTAGTAACTTTAAACATAATGAGGAATCAACAAAATACGAAGACGTCTGTGATGGAA